>JPET01000006.1:608860-811438 GCA_000732205.1 Verticillium tricorpus MUCL 9792 | reverse complement strand
CGGGGGGTGGGGCCGGGACGGATGGTGGTGGTGGTGGTGGTGGTGGAGGGGAGAGGCCGGCATAGGGATGCATCACCATCACGAGACGACGGCTGCAGCGACGCACAGCAGGGTGGCTGATCGCCAGATCGACGGCGCAGGCGATCAGGGCGATCAGGGCAGCTGGCCGATGGCATCATACGGGTTCAGCAGCGCCGAGATTGCTGTGGCGGCTGGGACGAGTGCCGTGAGGGCGACAAGTGCCGTGACTTGCATCAGAAGCAGAAGCAGGAGCAGAAGCAGAAGCAATGGCGCCGAGCAGTCAATAGTGCAAGGCGTGCTCGGGGGCATGCTGAGTACTGAATGCTGAATACGGTACCTACTGAATACTAAAAACTGAATACTGCTCAGCAGGGGTCGGATGGCGACCGTTTCAGCGCCCCAACATGCCAGGTCGCGGCCGCAACGGGCTCGGAGTGAGCAAGTTTCACGTCTCAGATGAGGTGCCGGGGCTGGCGGACGGGCCTGGCAATTGGCGGGACGGTCCTGGCGATTGGCAGGCCTGGAGAGCGGCCATGGCGGATGTGGCCTGGGATGTGGCCTGGTGAATTAATAATGGCCTCTGCCTCTGCCTGCCTCTGCTGCCTCTGCCGCCTCTATAAAGCTCCAACTGTCCCTCCTTCACGCTTCACAGCCTTGCCAACCGTTGCTAGCACCGACAGAGACAGCCAGAAACCGACAGCCAGCCTGGCAGAATCCCGACACACAGACAGACCCACGACGACCCCTCACGCAATCTACCCCGCCAACCCGCTGTCGCCATCGCACCACCACGACAGATCACGACAGATCGCAACCTCCCCAAAACACCAAACACCAAACACCAGACACCACCACCGCACACCATGTCCGACCACACCTACAACTTCAGCATCGCCATGAGCTGCGGCGGCTGCTCCGGCGCCGTCGACCGCGTCCTGAAGAAGCTCGACGGTGCGGCCCCCCCCTCTCTAGAAACATGCCTCCCCCGCCCTTTGTCATCCCCAGGCACATCCCCAGCCCTTTGCCCTTGTCTTGACCAGCCCGCTGACCCCCCTGCCCCCCCAGGCGTCAAGTCGTACGAGGTCTCGCTCGAGAACCAGACCGCCTCCGTCGTCGCCGCCCCCGAGTTGTCCTACGACAAGGTCCTCGCCACCATCGCCAAGACGGGCAAGAAGGTCAACAGCGCCACCGCCGACGGCGAGGAGCGCAGCGTCGAGGTCGCCGCCGCCTAAGCGGGTGCCGAAGCAGGATCGGCGGGGAGGGGGCAGCGGGCGCGTCGTTACATTTCCATGCCAGCGCGGCGTGATCGTTTATACCAGCGCGGCGTGATCGTCTATACCAGCGCGTTGTGATCGTCTATACCAGCGCTTCGTTATCGTTCAATACCAGGGGCTTCGTGCCGTGTCGTGCTGTGCTGTGCTGCCGTGCTCCAATGACTGTGCCGTCGTGCTCCAATGACTGTGCCGTCGTGCTCCAATGACTGTGCTGCCGCGATCCGTCTCGCAATGGCTAAAGGAAGCTGAAGGAAGCTAGGTCTCGCGCCATGGTGGTGGTGCGCTGGTGGTCGGCGTCGAATCGTCCACCGTGATTTCTCGGTCGACGGCCGTGCCTTGCTGTGTGACGCATGCCGGCGGAGCGTCACCCGAGATCTTCATCATGGCATACGTCTTGAGGGCGAGGAACAGCTTGTGAAGACACGTAGTCGGTTGCTGAGCCCGGAGATCGAGAGTGCTGAGGTCAGCGAGACATCTGGGAGATACTGCCAACACTATAGCCCCTTTGCCTGATGAAAATATGGAGGTGCGCGAGTTGAGATTCCGTCAGCAGTCGGCATCTCTCGCTGTTCTCCAAGCTGGACCGCCTGTGCAAGTGCCTAAACTACCTACCTTGCCTTACCTACCTTGCCTTACCTACCCTACCCTACCCTACCCTACCCTACCCTACCCTACCTTACCTTACCTTACCTTACCTTACCTTACCTTACATATCAAGAGTGGAACCCTGAGGACCGGCCGCTGCCAGTCGAGCATCCCGTCGCAGCAGTCACCCAAAGAGCACTCGGGACTGGGACTGACGGAAAGGGCTCAACGGCAGAAGAATGTATGCTGCTTCGTCGGGATGGCCACGGTAGAAGGCCGAGACGTTGAGGTCACTCGCGGGCCTATTATGACACGAAAGTCGCTGGCTGCCCATCTTGCTCCCAGGCTCGCCAGGGTTCCCGACATCACGGCCCAGATCAATTGTAGAGCAAAAAAAAAAAAAACAGCAATTGCTCGAGTCTGCCAAAACGACAATGCATGCGCCGAGGTGCGGGACGTTTCTGTCGTGGAGCCAGCGATTGAGGCGTCTTCTTCTGCTTCTGCCGACCCAGCTTAACTTTCCCCCACCAGGCCAGGTTACTATGATGTATAAGGGAACGGCGATATATTTATTCTCTCTCTCTCTCTCTCTCTCTCTCTCTGTGTGTGTGTGTGTGTTTGTGTTCTTCCATGGAATTCCTGGGCATCCCGTCGAACACGCTACGGGCTGGCACACCGAGCCGCATGTCGTTCATCTGCCGTCGACTCTGACACGGAGAACCCGAGGCACTTGGCACGCACTCCAGTCACATCAATGACGGAACACGGAGGCGAGTCGACGAGGTCATTTGACGGGAGGGATCCGGGATAAACGGGGGATGAGAGACAGGAGGACGGATCGCTTCCTGACGCATCCTCACTCCGTGTGCAACATTTCCAACCAGACCAGTCACGAAGCAAACACCGAACTGAGTCGGCGAGGCCACTTGACGCAGAGCCTTCCGGGATCAATGGACGGACAGACGGACAGGGAGGAGGATTGGAAGCATTTTGATACTAATCCATGGTCGGAAGATGGATAGCGGGGCGCCACTCGGAGGAGGCAGCACGGTGGGTGCCGGAGCGCTTCTGAGCCGATGTTGATCCGCCCCGGCCGGCCCCGTGTGGTTCCTCCTCCGCGGCCCTGTGTATTGCCTCCGCCACGGTGACTTATCTTGCAGGCATAAGAAAAGCTCGGATTCAGTCTGGATCTCAGACCCCTCTTCGGTTGCGATGACCCTTCTGTTCTTGTGCTTGCTGCACACCGGCAACTGGTGAGAGAAAGCGGATGCATCGAATATCGACAAGAATGTCTTTCCGCGTCGTCCGTTGATCATGTCTTATGTGAGGGAACCGGATAGTTTTCTGGCACAGAGACTTCATGCAGTTGTCTGAGACCGATGACGGTTCTGCCCTTCCGGCTCTGTTACCACTCGCCAGACCAAAAGACTGGAAAGAAAAGTCACGGCCACTTCGACTAGGCCTGGAGCCACCAACTGACCACGGGACCAGCGTAAGACTCATCACGCTCAGTTCGTCTTACAATAAGACGCAAACTTCTGTTTTGGGCTACCGGGCTTGCTCCCAAAGCTCGGCTCTTCAAAGGCCGTGGCATGTGGCCGGACGCAGAAGAAAACGTGGGAGCTCACGGCAGTACAAGACAGCAGGCTCCGACATATCATGTTCTATTGGGTTCTCTCAGGCCAGCCTGCATTCAAATCTAGACGTGTCTGTATTGAGATAGATTCATCGAGCCTCGGGTGCACTATCAACAAGACAGATATCGCCATCTGACGAGACCGATTTCTCCGTCATCCCTAGGCCATGCTTCCACTCCATGGCATCATCAACATACACGTAGGAAAATTCCTTCGACTGGAGCATCACATTTCTCTATTCATCATTGATCATCCACCATGCTCAGCGTCCGACCCTCATCCCTCCAATGCGTCACTCATATCAACACCCCATCACGCCGCGGCCTCCTCGCCCACCTCCAGCCGCAGGAACATCCCCCGGTGCCAGATGCCCTCCTCCTGCCACCGCCCCATCGCCTCGTCCACCCGGAACCCGAACCGCTCCCACGTCCCGACGACCTGCTCCTGTGAGTGCACGCACACGAGGCCTCTCCACTTCGGAATCTCCTTCTCCGACGCCGCCCCCAGAGACTGTAGCCCCAGCTCCTTGACGCTCGGGTCGAAGTACGTCGGGTGGCTCTTGAGCCACGCCAGCGCCTGGCCCACGAGCAGCTTGGCGATGCCGTGGCCCCGGAACTCCTTGACCACCGCCAGCCGACCCAGCTTGACGTACGGCTCCTTTCCGTCGTGCAGACTCGTCGCCCGGTCCGCCTCGTGCGCCGGTGCCCCGTCGTCGCCCCGCGCCGGCGCCCCGACCGTCGTCTCGCCGCCCTCGCCCTGGCCTTGGCCCCCGCCGCCCTGCAGCACGCCGTCCCAGTACGCGCCACCGTCGACCGGGTGCGCCGCGTGCGGGAACGGCACGAGCCGGATGGTGCCGATGGGCGTGGACCGCGTGCTGCTGCGCCGCGGCGTCGTCACGTTGCCGGCCGCGTCCACCACCTCGTCCTGCACCACCTGGTTGACCGACGCGTACACCACCCAGTGGCAGCAGCGCGGGTCGTCGGCGTCCAGCTCGTTCTCCGCCGGCACGTGCTGCTCGTCGACGAACACGGCCGTGCGCACCTCCATGGCGTCGCTGAAGGCCTTGGGGATCGACGCCGCCTGCGCCTCGTGCGGCCGCCCGAGGACGAAGTCGTCGAGCGGCGTGGGCTCCTGGAGCGTGATAAAGGGGGTGCCCATGGCGTTCTGATGTGAGATGCTGTTCGCTTGGTATCGAAATCCTATCCTTGCTTCTTCTGCATACGGTCTGTGGAAGCGGTTGATCGAGTGAGGTTGTTTGTGCAGGACGGAGGCGGTCAGGCGCGTGAGACGCAGGAAGGAGCGTCGAGCATAATCTCGGCCTAGCCCTAACGGTCAGGAACATCAACAACGGCGACGACCTCCCGCCCAACCAACCTGCCACGTCTCTCTCCCGCCGCCGGGCTGTGGTGCCTGGTGACCTGAACCCCCAACGGCGATATGACGTTATGGGCCGCCTCCGAGTGGCGACCGTGCCGATCTTCCCAGTAGGGGGAACTCGGCCGGGATACGCGCATTCACCTTCACCACACGCCGGCAGACCTCCCGTACGAATATTCATTCACTACGCACGAGCATAAAATACACGTCATGTTCACCATCACCATCACCATCACCGTCATCCGCCATCAGTGGTCATGATGCTCCAACGAGCCTGGCTTTTATTGGGAGAGTCCACCTAGAGCCGTCCGTAAGAGACAAGATGCCGTAGCCGCGTTCCCAATGTCCCCGAACGCACAAATGCAAAGGATGCGGGGCACGGCCGGTCCATGCCGCCGCCGCAAGGATGGATGCCAGTAAAAATCCCACGCCTCTCCGTAGTAGTTTACGCAGCCACGCCCGGCCCCCCTGGTGTTTTCCCCGTCTCCCTGCAAAGCCAGGGCCTCGCAAACTCGCGCCAGAAGCAGCCGCCACGGAACCCCCCCCCAAGAACGCGCGAGCGAAAAGAGGGCCGGTCCCGCGAGCGGCAGCCAGATCCAAGCTCTCCGTTTACCGGTTGGACTTGGCAACACGCTCCAGCTCGTCCTTCTTCTTGATGGCGTACGAGTTGCTGCTGCCCTTGGCGGCGTTGATCAGCTCCTCGGCGAGGCACTCGGCGATGGACTTGACGTTGCGGAAGGCGGCCTCACGGGCACCCGTGGTCAGGAGGGCGATGGCCTGGTTGACGCGGCGCAGGGGCGACACATCGACGGCCTGGCGACGGACGGTACCGGCGGAGCCGATACGGGTGGAGTCTTCGCGGGGACCGCAGTTCACGACGGCGTCGACGGCAACCTGGATGGGGTTCTGGTCGGTCATCAGGTGGATCTGTATTGGCTGGTCAGCTTCCTCGTTTCTCTCGTCTCTCGGCTTGGCTTGCGCCTCCCGCGGGCATGGGGGCGGCGTACGATCTCGAAGGCGTGGGCAACGATGCGGACAGCCATCAGCTTCTTTCCGTTGTTGCGGCCGTGCATCATGAGGGAGTTGGTGAGGCGCTCAATGATGGGGCAGTTGGCCTTGCGGAAGCGCTTGGTGGCATAGCGGCCGGCGGAGTGGGTGACGTAGACGGGGTTGCGGAGGGAGACGTAGTCGCTGTAAGAGAGAAGCCGCTGGTTAGTCTTTGCTGCCACGATTGCGTTTCTTTCGTCTTCCGTTCGACGAGGGGAGAGAGGGTTGGGCGGTCTCACGTCAGGGAGATGTCGCGGACCTCGACGTCGTAGTCCCACTTGTTGAACAGCTTGATGTTGCCAACCTCCTTGACAACATCCTTGGGGAGAACGTCGTACTGGACGCTCTCGACCTCGATCTCGCCGCCGTCAGACATGGTGTCGGATTTGCAGTTCGGAGCTGGGTGAAACTGCAGGTTGTCGGGTTGGTCGTCTGGTCTCGTCGGAGGAGAAAAGTTGCTGGAGGCTGAGCTGGTCGTGAGGGTGAGTTCGTGCGGTGGAGGAGGGTCGAGTCGAGAAATGTCCAATTCTCGCTTGCCCGATGGGCCTGCGAAAAGATTCTTGGTGCTGCCCAATCAGCCCGCCCGCACAGGTGGGGTCGCGCACCTCACCGCGACCTTTTAGGGCTCGCGGCCCTCTGAGCGACCGCTGCCATTGGCTGGTGGGTCGGAAAAGGGGGGCGGGGCCCAGGGCTTTGTGAGTGCCAGGCGAAAGGCAGGACCCCCCCAACGGGCATCTCAGTCAACCACCGCATCGTCGACGAAACGAACTTCTTCCACCCCAGCGTCAGCGTTCCGTCCATCAACCACCGACCGACGACAACATCAGCAAACATGGCGCCCGCAGCTGGAGCTAAGAAGCAGAAGAAGAAGGTGCGCCGCCTCCCTCACCCCCATCGTGATCTCTTGCCATTGTCGCTAACGCCCCTCGCAGTGGTACGTTGCCATCGCATCTGCGACGCCGACCTGAGAGCGAAGCGCCAGACGACGAACTTGCGTCTCCCACTAGGGCAAACCTCCCACTAACCCGCTCCCTTCCAGGTCCAAGGGCAAGGTCAAGGACAAGGCCCAGCACGCCGTTATCCTCGACAAGCAGACCTCCGAGAAGCTCTACAAGGATGTCCAGTCCTTCCGCCTCGTCACCGTCGCCACCCTCGTCGACCGCATGAAGATCAACGGCTCGCTCGCGAGGAGGTGCATCAAGGACCTCGAGGAGAAGGGCCTCATCCGCCCGGTGGTGCAGCACAGCAAGATGCAGATCTACAGTACGTTTGCTCGCATCTCGACCGTCCGAGCCCCGAGGACCACGGCTAACAGGCGCAGCTCGTGCTGTTGGCGGTACCGATTAAACGATTCACCTTACTGCGATGGACATGACTTTGGTTTTGCGTCGTTAGGGAGGGCTTGGCCCGGGTTTCCAAGGGTAGATATCACGGCCCGGACTGAGGCCGGTATGCTCGGTGTAGCAAGGAATCGGAATCGGTTGACCCAAAATGCCGCGACCAGCGTGATATGATTATCGATGCCTGTGTCCTGTTCTGTGCGTTTCTGTGAGCCAGTGTATCCTCCCTGCGGTCCACCTGATGACGCACTTTTCTGCCCCTCGTAATTCGCAAGTCGAGGAGGCCAGCCTATGCCATCTAGACCAGTCAGGTGGGAACATGCTGTCATTACGACTGCTGGCGTAACAGTCTGGTCTGGGTGACTAGAGTATTGCTTTGATGATAACATTTTTGCTGTAATCTTGTGGGCGAGTTTCAACACCGTTTGACCTTGGCTTAGTTCTATCCATGTCTAATGCCTGCCAGTAATCCCTGAAGTTACAACATCTCCTCCAACTGTTACTAGGCGGCATTGAACGTGGATAATTCAAATAGCTAGACGCACGTTACACTTCTTCGACAGCCTGGGTGATTCCAAGTTCTGCTAATCATGCTGGTGACAACTCGTTCAAGTTTGCTGACTTTTCCTCTCGTGGGCCGAACACACATGCATTTATTCCCTCGCCAGTCACGTTGCCGGATTCGAAAAAGTCCGAGTGGTTGCTACACATACCTAATCAATGCTTCTCCGAATTCAAAGTATGACAGTAAACAGCTCCTAACCGTTGGTGGCCTACTGCATGCCGCCTACATGGCCAAGACAGAAAGCATTTCGTGGTTCGGATATCGGAAAAGCTCAGGTTCCCGGCTGTCCGTGGCCGCCTCGTAACCAGAACCTGCATGCTCAACACTCAACAGTTGCTACGGTTTCCTTCATCCAGTATCCGAGGGTCGCAGGATTCGCGAAATGCAGATGAAGAGATTGGCCACCGTATCGAGTTCGGGAAGAGGTCATATTTTGCAGCACCGTTACGAATACTTGACCTCCAAAAGGACCAATAGCAGGCATGGCCGGCTGTATTTGACTTTGAGAGGCCAATCCAAGTTGCATGGAGCTTCAGGCTGACGTGCGAGGGAAGGACGTCAGCCTCGAATTTTACCGAGCGTTATCCCATCCTCAATCGCAATGCACAAGCAGGAAAAGAGGCACGCGATGAAGCCGTGTGGTCAGAGTCGCCAAGCCGAAGCACATGCAAACCGTCAATACCAGGTGGACCCCAGCCCGCCCAAATCCTACGGAAGGAAATTCTCTCCCCATCTCCATCTCCGCGAGAGCGAGCGAGGCCACGAAACGCATCCCTGGCGCGGCACCGGCCTGACCTGGACTTGGGCCGGCAGCTAGAGGAAGGAAAGCAAAAAAAGCACGCCCGCCAAAGGGGGTGCTGATCATGCTGGTTACGGCCTTTTTTGGGGGGCGAAGCCCAGACCTCTCGGCGGCCTGGCGATCTCGCGCCTCCCGTCTCGCTGGCTGGCAGACCTTTCGCCCGAGGGCGCCCGCTAAAAAATTTTCTGGTCGGGGGGGACGGGGAACGGGGGAGGTGGGAAGCTGCCAGATTGCGCGGTGGCTTCTTCGCTGGCCTTGTATCCGGTGGCCGAGAAACCTGCTGCTGACCGGGGGGAGCAAAGGGGGCTAGGGGGGAAAGCTCTGGCTTTGCCTGGTCGGCAGAGAACCCCTGGATTGGGTGCTGTTTTAGCTCGGCTGTTTGAATCGGAGTGCGGGCCAGGGGAGCGGGTGAGGATTCAGACAGGGCGCGGAGCCGATGGATACAGCCTTGAGCCGCTGATGGTGAAGTGCAAGGGTCGGGCGGTTGAAGGTCGACATTGAAGTTCTCGATATTGCTATTTTGTGTAACGTGAAGACGCATGAAGAGTTGCGTAGGCTGTTTGATGGTGACAGAGTGTCAACGCAGAGGTAGGTCAGTGACGGTTCTGTGACTTTGGCATGAGCCAATCTCCCATCGACGTGCCTCTTCCTATTCACTGTGCCACCGTCCTACGCCTCCTGCGCCTGCTGTTCTGTCTGAAGCGTGGACCGAATTGTGTTAACCGTAATGGAAAGGGCCTGAGGACTATGAAGGCTTGGCTTCGAACTTGCTAAGTTTCTTGTGAAAGGCATTGCGAGCCGGAGCCGGAGCCGGGAACTGAGCCTCTCCACCATTAAGCAAGGAGCTAGGACATCATGGCAATCCAGGACATGCCAGGCATTGAGCCCTTGGTATGCCGTATTTCGGGATTGCCAATCCGCAGGCGAGATACTGCTGCGAGGTCAGGATTGTAATGAGTGGTTGGTCAATGGTGTCTTCGAGGCCAGGCTTGTAGGCAGAGTCATTGGTCCCGAGGCGACGCAACCACGTGGGAAGTTGCCGTGGGCAGGCACACAAGGTACAAGGAGCTGACTCCCACGGCACCCGAGAGTGAGAAGTGAGCTGCAAACAGACTCCTTCATCTGTCCGGCGGTTCGAGTTCGAGTTCGCGGTGTCGGTCGACATATCAAGTCAGGGATATCGGGTTGATCGGGTCCACGATCCAGATGGACCATCCCCGCCCGACCAATCACCAGAGAGCCGTGACATCCCTTGGTGAAGAAGCATTTTCTGCGCCGGTCTGCCATGGAGGAGGCCACCGAGGGACACAGAGACGGGGAGGACTGCAGTGGTGGTGATTGGAGTCTGGAGGCTCATCAGCCTGCCAGCTATAGATCGAGACTTTCTTCAAGATACGAACGACGTCCCATCGATGGTCGAGCACGAGCAGAGCTGTCGTCGAAGCAGGTGCAAATCCCTCTCGCATACTGCATCGTGAAGTTTGACGTTGAAAATTGCTCTCCACCGCAGCACGAGCAATTCGCACAGCCCCCCACACCCGATCCAATCTCGGTCGGGCTGAACCGGGTCAACGCAGCCAATTAGCGCAGCGGCCTCAGGCCAACGGGGTTGCCGGGGCAAGTGAGAAATGGGGGTTGGGGGGGTGAATTGGCCCGGGCGGCTGCTGGGCCTGCAAAGGAGAAGGCAAGAGCGACAGGCCAAGGTACCAAGGTACCCACTCGCGCCCCGGGCCAGTGCGTGCTGGGCCCGGGAGGAATCGCTCAAAAGGCCTTCGCTGCCAGAAAAAAATCTTCCTTCTATCTCTTACCTCCCATCCAGTCGACGACTGCCTCTATCACCTGCTTCCATCCACCTCCGGTTCATCGAAACCACTCTCCCCTCAATCCTTTCTTCGTCAGGTTATTCCGTTGAAGCCGTCACAATGTCCGTCGAGAAGCAGACCGTTCTGGGCATGCCGGTACGTGATTCCCCTGCCTCCTTTCCCCCGGCTCGCCAAAATCCCTCGCGACGAGCACCCTCGAGCCCGGATTCCCATCATCCCAATGCCTCATCGAACCGGCCCTCGTTCAATTGATGCTCGCGTGTCATCAGCGACCATGGTATCGATGAGCGGCGCCGTCTGGACGGCCTTGGTTTGCCGCGGATGGTTCTCCCTCTGCGCGCCTTCCTCGGCCAAGAGCACGGCATCACAACATTGGCCACTGATGGGCGTCTTCGCTCCGATCATCATCAATCATCATGAACACCGAGCAGCCTGCTGACGTTTCTTCCTACAGCCCTTCCTGGCGGATTTCCTCATGGGAGGTGTCTCCGCCGCCGTCTCCAAGACCGCCGCCGCCCCCATCGAGCGTGTCAAGCTCCTCATCCAGAACCAGGATGAGATGCTGAAGCAGGGTCGTCTTGACCGCAAGTACGACGGCATCGCCGAGTGCTTCAAGCGTACCGCCGCCGACGAGGGTGTCATGTCCCTGTGGCGTGGCAACACCGCCAACGTCATCCGTTACTTCCCCACCCAGGCCCTGAACTTCGCTTTCCGTGACAAGTTCAAGGCCATGTTCGGCTACAAGAAGGAGCGTGACGGCTACGGCCTGTGGATGGCTGGTAACCTGGCCTCCGGTGGTGTATGTTTTCCATGCGATCCCTGAAGCTCCGTCATCAGACGCTAACAATTACAGGCCGCTGGTGCCACTTCGCTCCTCTTCGTCTACTCCCTCGACTACGCCCGTACCCGTCTCGCCAACGACGCGAAGAACGCCAAGAAGGGTGGTGAGCGCCAGTTCAACGGTCTTGTCGATGTCTACCGCAAGACTCTCGCCTCTGACGGTATTGCCGGTCTCTACCGTGGTTTCATGCCCTCCGTTGCTGGTATCGTCGTCTACCGTGGTCTCTACTTCGGCATGTACGACTCCATCAAGCCCGTCGTCCTCACCGGTTCCCTCGAGGGCAACTTCCTCGCCTCTTTCGCTCTCGGCTGGGCCGTCACCACCGGTGCCGGTATCGCTTCTTACCCCCTTGACACCATCCGTCGTCGCATGATGATGACCTCTGGTGAGGCCGTCCACTACTCCGGTGCCTTCGACGCTGGTCGCCAGATCATCGCCAAGGAGGGTGTCAAGTCTCTCTTCAAGGGTGCCGGTGCCAACATCCTCCGTGGTGTTGCCGGTGCTGGTGTCCTGTCCATCTACGACCAGCTCCAGGTCCTCCTCTTCGGCAAGGCCTTCAAATAAGCGATTTCGCCTATTGAGAACAAGAAGTCAGGCGGTGGTGTAATGACTACCTGATGGATGGTGCGGGATGCGGCCAACGGTGGCCTGGAATAGACGAGGATGGGTGGCTCGCGGGGTGCGAGGGAAGCTGCAGCAAAGATACCCAGCCATCACAATACGGTGGTCCCCTGGGTCTTTGCGGTTAGACTGGCATCTGGCAAGGCGTTTTCTTTCCCTGAACTCGCTTTGAGTGCGCCTTGCTCGCTGTAATTATACGTCTCCAAGGGAATTTCCTGATTGTACTCCATACTTCTGTTCCATCCTGCGTGACTTGTCAATCGTGTTGGTGAAGATGCATGCTACTGGCTGATCGCGTGACTTCGTGTCCTCTCTTGATTTTTTTGATTGGTCAATGGCTTCAGCCAATGGGCCCACTCGGTCTGCATGACCAACGCGTTAAGTGATGCGCGTCGGCGTCGTCTTTCAATGTGTCTCGGGCAGCCAGCTGCTTCTCCAACTGACTCCTGCTGTTCAACTAGTGCCAAGTCGCGTGAACTCGCGTGGCTATCTAGGAAGCCGCATCCGCCGACATCTGGTGTATGCACTCTTAAGACGCCGCCCCAGCGGATCGCAATTGCAGCCTTCTTTCCTCAACATACTCAACACGCCTCCACTGCTTCATTGACATTCCCGCCAGCACGTCACCCAGGTTGACACCCAGGATGCCCCCCAAGAAAGCCACGGGCGCCAAACGCGGCCGCCCCTCCAAGACGGGCGGGGCAGCGGCGCCCGCCTCGAAGAAGCAGCGCGCGTCGAACCCGCCCGCGGACGCCGACGACCCCTTTGCGTCCTCCAACGACGAGGCGGGCGGCAGGCGGCAGGCGGAGATCGTCGACAGCGACGAGGAGGCGGCGCGGGATGATGACGACGGCCAGGAAGTAGAGGAGCGGGAGGAGGAGCCGGAGAAGACGATCCCGCCGGGCCTGGTGGCGAACCTGCTGAAGGAGCTGTTCGCGCGGGAGGAGACGCGCATGACGGAGGGCGCGAGCCGGGCGGCGGCGCGGTACGTGGACGTCTTCGTGAGGGAGGCGATCGCGCGGTGCGCGCACGAGCGGGAGGGGGGGTTCCTGGAGGTGAGTTTTTCCTAACTTCACGGGGGTCTGCGGGTCACTGACGCTCGGCAGGTGGAGGACCTGGAGAAGATCTCGGCGCAGCTGCTCATGGATTTCTGAGGCTTGCGCGTGGGGGGACGGGCCAGCCTGGCCGAGGCTGGGCTTGAGCGTGGGCAAGTCACCGCACGGTTTGCCCGGCGTACTGCGCGACTGCGTCTCTCGCTGCAAAGGCCTCGCGAGGATCACCCGCGATGGCTACGGCTGCTGTGCCGAGCGCGACGCGTACGAGGCTGAGGCATTGACAGGCCCGGCTGCCAGACGGCACGTCAGGATGAGTCCCGACGGTCAGAAGTCGACGCGCTGGCGGCAAGGGGCAGCCGTCGGCAAGAAGGGTACCGGGCAGCCAAGCCTCGGAGGGACTCATGCTGCCCTATGCGGCCTCTGGGCTTTATGGGAAGGGGGTAAGGGCGTGCAGGGACGATCCAGCCTGGGCCGCGTGGACCGGCTTTGCGGTGCCAACGGTTCCCGAGATTGGTGTTATAGTGCGGCGGTACTATCGGCAGGGCGCGTCACGCGAAGATGGGCAAAGTGGCCGTTGGGCTGTCTGACTGGCCTGTTTTGCCAGTGTATTACAGATCGCCCAGGGGCTTGATAGACAGGTGAACGCCGTCGATTAAACGCACGGCACGTCGGCCAGGCCGCGGAGAATTAGGAACAAGCAGAAGCATGAAATCCAGACGACGTCAAACTTGGCATGTGGGATAGCAGAGTTTGGCCTCGACTTGTCCCTTTTCCTCTCTCGCAACACGCCAGCTGATGTCAGGAGTTGCGACGAGGCGGCTGACTCGCCTCCGGGCGGAGGAGGGCCAGACTCGAGGGTGCCTGATCTACGCGTCCAGAGGGACTGGCGACAGTCACACCGACAGAAGCGACGACGTGAGGGCAGACTTGCGGCAGCTTTCACCTCATGCTGCGGCTCTTCTACGGCGGAGGGCGTGTCACTGCGAAGACGCCGGGCCTCCCTGCGGTCCAGGACAGCAGACAGCCCGGGTCATGCTGGCTTGAGGGAGCGCGAGGACTGACCTGAGCCCACTGTTCCTCGCGACAGACGGCTTGATGGGGTGGCCGGGCTGGGGCGTCTGAAGTCGGGGTTTGGGGTCGCCAAGGAGACGAACGGTGTTACGCGGCGTCGGGGAGTCTGCTGAAGTTTGTTCTTCTGGCTGAAGCGTCGCGTGGTGAGGAGCAGGACGAAAAAAAAATAGATGTCAGGTGATAAAGTGAGGCGATGCTGGAGGACGAGACGAAGACGAGACTGGGGAGAGCGTGCGTAAGCTGCTTAGGGTGATCAGGATGTGGAGGGGCTTTTTTGAGCGTTTCCTTGTTGTCACGATGCTGCCATGGGATGTTTCGTTTCTCGAGGGCGAGGATCGTGCAAGCGACAGAGGCTGGGCGCTGGGCGCATGGTTTCGTTGGCGGAGATTGAATTGAGCAAGGCATCGGGAGTCGAGGGGATCCGACGTTTGCTATCGGCGGGGGGCATCTTAGCAGCCGGCTTGGCGGGCTCGAGGCGCGAGACTGAGGGCTTGGGTTAGGGGGGCCTCGGGGCTCAGGGCGTCTGGACGATCTCGAATTCATGACGGCGGCGTGTATCGTGGATCACGAACCTCGATGGAGTCGGCTGGGCGGTTGAACGGCGCCGTCCCTCCACCAAGTGCTTGTGACGTCTCGAGGCTGGGGCTGGGACTGGTTGGACGGCCAATCCGAGGCAGGGGCAGAGCAGCCTCGTTGCGTGGCTCGACGAAGAGGTGGCAGCGCTTGGAGGCAGAGGTCGCAGAGGGGATGGAGCAGGGTGACGTTGGGTCGGGTTTGGGGAGAGGTCCTGAGACGGGGCCTGTTTTGTACGTGTCGGAGGGTGCGGCGTGAGGCACATCCGAGCGGCCCCTGGGTGACCCCTGGTCGCGTCAGCAGGCAGTGGGAGGTCCGTCAGTGGAGCGTTCAGTCAGTGGAGCGTCAGGCAGTGGTCCGGCTTTTCAGTGCCGCTACAGCGATCGCCGCGGCCGTGGCCACAGTGGCCACAGGGCACTCGCCCGCTGACGCTTGGGGGAGTTTCCAGCGCCGTCAGCGGCCTGTCTTCAGGGCCCCAGGGTGGACCCCCATCCCATAACCTTATTTCGGCTTCGACGTCGTCCGGTCTTTTTGGCCTGTCCCTCGACATCAACCTTGCTCAACATCATCGTCCGGGGATCCTCTCGTTCATGGAAGTCATCCATGCAGATGCTCGGCCATCAGGCTGGCTGTCGCACGTTGCCAGGCATGAGGCTGAGTTGAGCTTCGACTTGCGTGCATTCTCCTCGATCGCTAGATGCGCCGACGAGTCTGTCTGTCTCTCTCCCCGACTACCGTCCCTGCATTCAGCCTCTCGTCACCATCGTCACTAACGACCATCATCACCGCAATGCCCATGGCACGGCCAACAACCCGTTCGCCTCACGAGCGCCCTGGCACAGCTGCCAATGTTTCTCCATACTCCGTCGCAAAGATCCATCCTGGTCTCATCCCCTCCCGCCCAGCCCAAGCCCTCGGAGACGATGAATCAGTTCTGGTCCAAACGCGTTTCACATGGCCTCCCGCTTTCTGTGGCCCTGCAACATCACCGCCAGCCTCTTGCACCTCTTGAGCCTCCCCCTCCCTGGCCTGCTGTCACATCCACCGTCACCGCGGTCCCATCGCCGTCGGGCTTATGCTCCACCCCACCCCGGCCTCGCTCACGGCCCACGCCCAGAACCTCAGACGCATCGCCCGTGGCAGATGTGCAGGGGTTTCGTGTGTGGCCTCCCCCGTCTTGGGACGATCCTGACCTTTGCTTATAATCATGCTGTCTGCTCCCCTCGCAACGTCGCGGTCTGGCTCTCTTTCTTGCTTGCAACCCAGTGACCTCGACGAGTTCTGTTTTCTTTCCTCTTTTTTATTTCTCCTTCTCTCTCCGTGTCTTCCTTCACTTCCCACACGCAACCGTTCAAACACCAAGTTTAATTCCTCTTCCACGCCGAAGCTAGTCCTTCGCCATCAACAGCGCCAGCCGCTTTTTTCTACATCTGTATTACAGTGGTTCTCTGGAAGACCGGTCCGATCTTTAAGACACATTACTCAGTCCCTCACACGTCAAACCCGACATACACAACTATTTCCAAGATGCAGTTCTCATCAGTCATCCTCGCTGCCATCGCCGGCGCCGCCCAGGCCCAGGGTAAGTCCTTTCCATCCACCTCTGCCGTTCCCTAGACGAGCCTCGCCACTAACACCATCCCAGCCATCGGTGTCCAGGCCGTCCAGGTCGCCTCCAACAACGGCTCCCTGACCTTCTCCCCTGAGAAGATCACCGCCGAGCCCGGCTCCATGGTCCAGTTCCAGTTCATGGGCGGCAACCACACCGTCACCCAGTCCACCTTCGACAGCCCCTGCCAGCCCATGGGCATCGTCCAGGCCGACCCCAACGCCGCTCCCCAGCAGGGCATTTTCTCCGGCTACGTCCCCGTCGAGGCCTCGGCCAACATGGGCCAGCGCCCCGTCTTCAGCGTCATGGTCAACGACACCAAGCCCATTTGGCTCTACTGCCAGCAGGGCCCTCACTGCCAGCGCGGCATGGCCATGGTCATCAACGAGAAGTGAGTCCCTCCCCATTCAGCACGGCTTCATTCATCATGGGCTCCCGCTAACATCCTCTCAGCTCCGCGAGCAACAACACCAAGACGCTCGAGAACTACAAGGCCGCCGCCGCCGCGCTCGGCGGAGGCGACGCCGGCCAGCCCGGTGGTCAGCCCACCCAGCCCGGCAACGGCCAGGACGGCGGCAACACCCCGACCCCCGGCGCGGGCGGCGCCGAGCAGGGCCAGGACGGCAACGGCCAGCCCGCCGCCGGCGCGTCCCTCACCGTCCCCAGCACGCTGCTTCTCGTTGCCGGTGCCGCCTTCATGCTGTTGTAGGAGAGCCACTCCTGCTAGACAGGGCGGACGGCGAGGCATTGCGGCGCGGGGCGTGGTGGAGACTAATACCAAATTCATCGCTGGAACGGCGTTTTTATTATCATGACTTCTATATTCATGTTCCTTTTTGTATGTAGCCGGCCAATGGACGATCGGTCGGACAGGTGGCATGACGGACGGGTTAGATACCCTGTGCGAGTAGTCTAAAGAGATGCCCGTTGAGGCCATAGAAGTATCACCATGTGCGTGAGAATGTGCCAGTGACGTGTTTTGGTGCCAATCGATGACTTGTCAATACTCCATACTCCAGTCCTACTCTGGCTATATGCTTGGGTGCACCCATACGTAGGTAGTAAGGGGAATCCCGCTCGACAGCGTGCCCAGGATCCGGCTTAGAACTTGTCCCGCTCATGAGCATCAGAGCCATGGCTGCTGTTGCCCTCGCATACAAATTCACTGCAACCCCCGCAGCTCAGCGAGCGCGAGAACTCCATAGTCACATGACGTCCCCCCTACCCTCAACACGCCCCGAGGAGAGGGCGCTCATTGTTACGACCAGCTCTCGTAAGCATCCCCGCCGCTCAGGAGAAGTGCTTCGAGCGGATCCAGCCACAGACCTGTCTCGTCCATGGTCGGGAACGCAGGAAACTCGCCTCCATCCCCGCCCGCCTCGCCGGGCCTGTGGCTCTCCCCCGCATCAACGCCGCCGCGCGCGTTGACGTGCGCCTCGCTGGCAATGACGGCGACCCACTTCTCGATGCACGCCTTCCTCTCCCTGAGCTTCCACGACACCAGGTCCAGGAAGTCGTTCGCCCACTCGGAGCAGTGTGCCGCGGCCATCTCTGTCCTGGCCTCCTCGAGCCGTGACGCGAGACGTGCCAGGAGGTCCAGCATCAGATCGTTCGAGCTGCCGCCGGCGCCGGCGCTCGCGGAAGCGGCACCGCCGCTGCTGCTCGCGTCCGTCTCGGGAGCGTACGAGTCGCCCTGCTGATAGCGCGTCAGCAGCACGAGCCGGGCGCGGCGGAGGAGCACCACCGTGGCGTTCGTGAGGTGCAGGTATCCCGACGTGGGCATGTAGAAGAAGTGGCAGACCGGGATGGTCAGCCAGTCCTCGAACCAAGCCCGCAACGCGGTATCCGCGGCCTCCTTCCTCGTCGACGCTGTGTGGAAGTAGTGCGGCGTGTGGCGCAACGCGGCAACCGCCTCGTGGTTCCGGAAGTGGTCAGCGTCCAATATCTGCGGCTCCAAGAGCTGCAGCAGCGCGAAATTGTGATGACTGGACACCAAGTCTGTGCTGTCGTGTTAACTCGGGACGTCTCGGCGAGATGGACATGTCTACGAACAGCGGTGGGGTTTCTGCTGGCCCTTCGAGCCCCGGAGGCTGTTCAGATCAGCCAAGAGGTGGTCGAGGTTGGCGGTCCAGGCAGTCCAGGACGGCCGGACATCGACGGACTGGTCGCTCTGCTGGAGTTGGGCGATCATCTCGCTCGCGCGCTGGGCACAGACAAGCTGCGCCAGGACCTCGTCCGTCTCGTACTCGAGTCCGGCTTGCAGTTCCTGGAGCTGTCGTTCCATGAGTTGAGTGAAATGCCTGCCCGGTGAGTTCACCTTCTTGAAGGCCACCGCAAAACTGACGGGGCCGTGTCAGCTACCGTGAGAGGGTGGGAGAGCCTGCAGGATACGGGGCTACGGACCTGGAATTGAGGTACCAGACGGCGAGAAGAGCCCGTCTCTCATCATTGGACAATTCTGTAGGCTCTTCTGGATCGATCCCTTGAGGACCCTTGCTTCTCTTCGCCGGCCTGCTTCGCGGTCTATCTAGCCTCATGTCGGCAATCATGCTAGACGCCATATGTGCGAGGCTGTTGAACTGTCCATGGGCAAGACAGAAGTAGTGAAAGAAACCGAGGAACACTATGATGCTCTGCAGGAGGTCCAGAGACATACCGGGACCCGTGAACACGGCTTCGGAGATCTCTCGCAGCAGCAGCCTGCTTTGATCCCACATGGACCGACGGTGTCGTATCGAGGCCACCATCCTGACCGCCTTGGCGAGTAACGGCCGGGATCGCTGCAGCTCGACCGCGGTGAGACCATCAGGGATGACAACAAACGGAAACTGGGGACTCAGCCGCGAGCGATAGATCGAGAGAAGAGCTTCGTCAGAGTCCGTGGGTCCTGGCTCATCCTTGCCATCTGTCTCCGAGACACAGGTACAGGTGGGCGTAGGGAATGGATGGAACCCCGGCAACGTGGTAGAGGCAGTGAAAGCCCTGGCGGGCTCGGCCTTGACCTGCGCCACGTAGGCGCTGGGCCCTGACTCTACCGCATCATTACGCGAGCCATCAACCGTTGCTGCATTAGTCCCTGCGGTTGGAAAGGGGGGTCCACGGCTCCCCGCGGAGTCTGTGGCGCCGTTGAAGCCACCATGCTCTTGTCCCGGCTGCGGAACTGCCAAGTTCGGCAGGGTCCTGGGTACATACGAATCAGTTTAAGGCATACATTAGCTTTGTACCATGTTGGTTCCTCACGAGGCATCCTGGCGAAGTCTTCTCTTCCTGGGCTTGCGAACCTGCTGGGGGCAGGATATGTTGAGACTCTGACACCTGCACGCTCGACTGTATCAGAACGTGCTTCCACAAGGTCATGAGACTCGACGAAAGATCTGATCTTACGGAAAGTGCGCAGCATACGCGGAAGCCTCACCTGTTGCACTTGGGGTCGTTCGTCTCCGGAGAGCGAATGCATCTCGTCTTTGCCCTGGCGCAGGGATCACACGCGGCACCCCATCCTGCAGACCACTTCATATTCCGTCAAGAGTACGCCGAGAGCACGTCGGAAAGTAACCCAACTTTCCAAGGGCCCAGCCGGAGAATGAGGCGTGGCGGAATTAGGCAAATTGGGGGGTTTGAGGAGTTAAGTATTGTCTGTATTGCTTGTACGCGGATGGGCGGATGACGTGGCGGGAGTACGAGGGAGACGTGACGACACTCCGATTACCTACCTACCTAAGGTACCTTGATACGCGGTGGGCTGAGCCGCATATTTCGTCAGCTCTCCGAAATTTCCGCGGAGAGTTTCCATCGAGTCTTGGCCGCCCGGAAAGCTGACAGGGCCCCACCTCCAGATGTCTTGATGCTTGATGTATTCACAAGTGATCCTTTGTGCATATCGTATATAACAGCACTTGGCCGTGATGATTATCTCAAAAAAAAAATGGGAAGTGTCGTAGAAAATGAGTGTCGGAGTCTGCTTTTCTTCTCCTTTTTGACTGATTGTGTCCAGCTCTGATTGCATTTCTATTCAGGCATATAATCTTTACGCAGCGGCTTCTCATACGGGCTTTTCTCGAAGAGAGTACCTCAGCATGGCATCCAGCAGATTAATTTACTTGTTCACCACGCTGAGTATAGTGCTGGGTGCGTCTGGCCATGGCGACAACGAAATGGCAGCGCCCAGCGGCGGGTCACATGCGGCCCAGGAAACCCCAGAGACACATCCGACAACATACTTTACCTTGAACACCCATCAGCTTGCAATCCGAACCCATATAATATTGATGATCCTTTCTTGGTTCATTATCCTACCAATTGGTACATCTCCTAGTTTCCCTTGGACTTTACAGATCTGCCGCTAACACATGGCTGGCAGCCACAATGCTATCCCTGGCTAGGTCTCGCTACACACCAGTCGTTCGTCTCGGGCACGCAGCATCAAACGTCATTGGAGTACTGTGCGGGGTCGCATACAAGACCAAGACGCCAGACCTGTATCCGGGGAGTGCGCACTCGGCTGTGGGATGGATTGCCACCGGCATCGCTGCTGCGCAGACGAGCCATCTCCTAGTTGGCTCAATAACCAAGCTCTTCAATAGAGTCATGGGACGAGATGAGAGTCAAACCGGTGGATACATGCTGCCCCCGATGCGAGAACGCTTCAGCAGCCTGCCAGATCAAGATGATTCTTCAGGGCCGACCCGACAAGGTTCCTTCGACGTGGAGGCCACCCATGTCAACACCGAAGACCGCAACACATCACCAGACTTACGGCTGTACCAGGAAGATCAGCACGAGTCGGGGTTCACCAGTGGGGATGATACCTTCTACGGGGAGTCAGACTCGGCCCAGGCCCTGCACCACGATTCGACCGCGACTTCGAAGATGTTCTCCAAGTTGACCTTGACACGTAGGCAGAGACTCGTACTACTCATATTCAATGCGATGGACAGGACGATATTGATTGTGGCATTCGTTGCTTTCTGTACCGGTATCGCCACCTTCTGGGGGCTCTTTGTAAGTCCAGATGCGCCTATCACAACCCCAGATGCAAATGTGTAAACTTACCTGCTATTTCGCAGAGAGGACATTCCATGCTCAACGGCATCGCCCATTGGATCAAAGGTGGCGTTTTCTTCTGGCTCGGCATCTTCAATCTCGGTCGCTGGTGCGGGTGCTTTTCACAAATGGGATGGGTAAGCAAGTTCGATGCTCCATGAGCCAAGACTTTAGACTCTTGAAACGCTAATACGTCGTATGACATCGTGCAGGCATGGAATAATCGACCTGGTAACTCAAAGGGGCCGTCCTGGCTGTCTTTTGAGTTTGTAGAGAGCTCGTTGATTCTCTTCTACGGTTCTACCAACATCTTCCTGGAGCACTTAGAAGGCTGGGGCAAGGCGTGGTCGGCGCGCGACTTGGAGCACACGGCTATCACCGTCCTGTTCATCGGTGGAGGGCTGGTGAGTTCTGTTTCAGCGACTCGTCTTGTTTTTTGACTGACGATGTTTGTTTAGTGTGGTATTCTGGTCGAATACATCAGAGTCAAAGGCCTTGGTGAGCAAAAGGCGACGAAGCATATGCAGACCATACCTGCTTGGTCGAACGGGGCGGTTGATGAGCGCACTGAACACAAATCGGACGGCGTCTCGATGAATCCGCTGCCGGCCCTAGTAATCTTCCTTATGGGAAGATCCATGGCATCTCATCACCAAGCTTCGATGGTCTCGACAATGGTCCATAACCAGTGGGGCACCCTCTTGGGCGCGGCTTCGGTCGCCCGTTTGCTCACTTACATGATCATGTATCTGAAGCCCCCGGCCTCTACGTCGCCGTCGCGTCCGCCTACGGAGCTTCTTTCGTCGTTCTGTTTCATTTCCGGCGGCATTCTCTTTATGGCAAGCGTAAGATCTGTCCCAAGGTTTTTCCCGTAAGAGTTTATTCACTAACATACGGTGTAGTCTAGTGATACCATTGGCGGGATGATTCACTTTGACGTTGACGCTATGGCTCTGTACACTGTCACGATGGGATTCACGGGGATTCTCATGGCTTGGATTATTGTTTTGCTCGCTCTCAAAGGCTGGGCGTCTAGATGAGAGGTCTTCTTATGTGTGTATTTCTCTGCTTGGTACACCGTAGACTAGACACCACCTGTTTGAATACGTTACTCCATAGAATGAATAAGCTTGAAAACATTCCCATAATTCTATTAGTTCATCGGCAGCACGCTGCTGTACATAGCTGTGAGTAATTCTAAAGTCTTGAGGGTCCATGATCAATATGTCTCAATAGGAGAGCACCAGATGAACAGTAACGATGTTTGATGACATTGGTCGCCGGGCAGGACCCTAAGCAATGCACAAGGCGCCCGCTGTTCTGATATCCAGCTACATATAAGCTGTATTACTGTCCCTATTCTCTTACTTTCGCGGGTACAAGTTACGGGTAGACGTGTAGAAGTGATGTGCCGAGGAGACCGGGGAAGGGGGGTGGAAGGGGGTATTCAAAGAATCCGGAGTTTATCATGCCGCTTGAGAGTGCCCGTGAGTTGATGAGTAATTCATAATCTTGTGTATGTAAAGGCAAGATGCATAATGTACTGCGCAAGCCAGCCTGCGGTGTGACCGTTGCTGGACAAGCTTCATGGGTGGTGTGCCAGATGGATCAACTCCGCGGGGGCTTCTATTCTGGGCTGAGAAGAGTGGGATGTTCCCGAATCTGCCTCTTGGCGTGGAAAGTCGGAAATGGATGGAGAGTGAGACGCATGTAAGCTGGTTGTCAAGAGGTAGGTACCTCAACTTCCGGACACACTCCTCGGAAATTTCGGAGAATTAACCAAATACTCCGCCTACATGTCGACTGGCTATCCCCGACCTTCATTCTGTGCGCCATCATCTTGACAATTGGATTCTGATTCTTTTTTTATTTATTTATCAAGTGAAAAGGGGTAGAAGTACCTCTTTTCGAAGCGATGAGCATGGCGGCAAGGTTGCTTTTCTGTGCTGCGACGCTTTGGACCACTGTCACGGCCCATGATCACGATCATGACGGCGAGAGCAAAATCCCAGAGGGCAAGACGGTCTCGGCTGAGGCGCTGGTGAGTCGCAAGAACGATGAAGAAATGTTTTCTTGGGATCGGAACTGACGGGTTCGGGGGTAAAGGGCACAATCATGTGGATTCATATCTTCGTCCAAATGTTCGCCTACGGAGTCGTCTTCCCCATCGGCATGGTCTTTGGCGTAAGCTTTTCTTCTCTCTGTCAGATTTGCCAACATACTAATCGAAACAAAACAGGTTAACAAATCCCGCTGGCACGTCCCAACGCAAATCTTCGGCACCGCTCTCGCCGTCGTCGGCTTTTTCCTCGGCCACGCCCACACCGGCCGCGAGTTCGCAAGCAACAACGTCCACGCCTCTTTCGCCGGGATTCTACAGCTCCTACTGGGCGCCCAGGTCATGCTGGGACTGTACCTCAAGGGCCACTGGGACAAGGGCATTAATGGGCAGATCCGCAGGCTGGTCAGACCGTGCCACTCGATCTTGGGGAAGGCCATGGTGATCTTGTCTTGGAGTCAGCTGTTGTTTGGGGGGATCACAGCGTTGGGCTTCTGTCAGGGCGACTATCTTGGGCAGTGCGCCGCACACTTTATCATGGGCAGCGCCTTCGTCGCCTACGGAATCATCCTCACTATTATCCTCCTCGTTGGCCAGGTCTGGGTCCGGCGGAGCGGCCGCTCCCAGGAATTTTACGACAGCGCCGTTCTCACCGCGTGGGGTTGCGTCAATACCTTCACCGAACACCACTGGGGCACCAGATGGGTCCGGAACGACTGGCAGCACACCACCATAGGCGTCATCTGGTGGTGCGCCGGCTTGGTCGGCATGTGGCTGAGCTGGGACCGCAACAGGAACCCGAAGCGCAACTTCATTCCGGGGGCTGTTCTCTTCGTCACCGGCTGGACCATGTCTGCGCATCCGCAGGAGCTCATGGTCAGCGCAGCAACGCACTCGGCGTTTGGGTTCGCGTTGATGACCGCGGGTTTCACCAGGATCGTCGAGATTGCCTTCATTCTCCGGGATGAGCACTCCGTCTCGTCTGACGGCCGCTCTTGGAACAGCTTCCAGTTCATTCCCATTTTTGTAAGTCTCTTCTATCTCATGTGCCGGGGCTATTCATGCTCGGAGCATCCTTGCTAACATGACTCCGTCTTAGTGCTTCTACGTCGCCGGCTTCCTTCTTATCGGCGCCAACGCCGAGCAAATGACGTTCATTGACGCTTCCTCCATGGACCACGTCTCTTACATCCTGATTCTCCTCTCCGTCGCCTGCATCGTCTTTCTCTTCGTCAACGTGCTCATTCACCTCTACGACCGTAATGCACAACCGGACAACAACACCGCCAAGGACTACATGGACGAATACGCCGCCGAGAGCGGTCGTGTTCGTGCGACAGAGGATTTCGAGCTGCACGGCCTCATCAGTGACGACGAGGACGACGTGGAAGAGAGCAAACGGATGATGCGCGATAAGGGAAGTGGGCAGAGCTTCGAGATCAGCAGTCAGAGTACTGTAGGGAAGAAGAACCAGGTTTGGGTCTAGGCATGTCATTTCATTTCTTGCTTTGGGTTGGCATAGAGTGGACGTTTTCGGGGGATAACTTTAACATCATTCGTCTTTATAGGTAATTATTGGGTTAGAGCAAATCTCGTGGGTATGGGGAAAGGGGTTTCTTGAAGACCGAAACCGGGCCGCACAAGAGCATGTGTTGCGCCACTACTTCACTAGACGCAACGAACTAGATAAATTGTATACACCCGGTCTGTTCGATCGATATGTGTACGAAACGCCGCTCGAAGTTTGGGTCGGCGTCTTAGAGCTTTGCACCAGAGCCGTTCCAAGGACAATGTGACCATGTCGTCTGCAGGTGCAGGTTCAGAATCGGTCGAAAACGAGGACAACGCAGCGGAGGAATCCAGTGACAGGGCCGAAAGACAAGGCATAAAATACGGAACCGATCGTTCTGCACTCAGCAGTGCTTGCTGGGAGTAGCACCCGGTGGCCCGCTGGACGCGAGGTGCCTGAATTTTGAAGACCTACCGTGTGAGCTGGAACCATACCACAAACCCAGGGTCCAACGCAAACCCAGCCCGTTTCGTGAAATCAAAGTCGGAAATAAGAGCTCTTGGTGTTTCCTCCTTTGTAACTAACCGATCGCTCGCACAGCCTCAAATGCCAGAACGGTTACCCACACACCTGGTAGCTCTTCCCGGATCCTGGGCCAAGGTTCCGCCTCGTTGTAAGAGCACAATGCAGCCACTCAGGTGTAACAGGATGGAACAGGTCGTACTGTACGTAAGTAGGTCCGGAATGACCCCCTATGTTCTGAGAGCCTTTTCACTTGTGCGTTTTTGCATGAGACATTGGGTCTGGGGTAATTTCTCGACATGAACACAATCCACACCTGACAGCATTCGTTCCATTTGCTACGCATCACGTCCGCAGCCACGGCTTCGACGCTTTGTTGGCTGCCTTCTCCCTCCTCTTGGCCTCCCTCCGCTCCTCCTTGGCCTTGCGCTCCGCCTCCTCCTCCGCGGGCAGCTTGCGCTTCGTGCGACCCTTCTGCGCCTTGTCGCACAGCTTGGGCGCGGGCTGCCTCGCCTGCCAATCCTCGTCGAGCTTGACGTAGCCGACGAGCTGGTACCTGTCGCTGTTGCCGAAGAAGTCGACCCAGTGCTTGAGCGCGTCGTTGACCTTGCCGTGGGCGACCTCGAGCTCCTTGGCGCGCAGGGCCTCCAGCTCGTCGTAGGACCAGTTGCGGTCGACCTCGGCGTCGTCGAGGGGCAGGAACATGGTCTCGACGCCGCGCATGTCGGGGACGCGGTCCTCGGCGAAGCAGCCGGTGACGAAGGCGCGGGAGGCGTCGTGGCCGGCGAAGAGGTGGTAGCTGCCGCCGGGGCCGTAGGTCCGGGTGTTGGAGGAGACGTCGTAGATGGTGTGGTTGATGGCGAGGTAGGTGGGGGTGTCGGGGGTGGTGCCGTCGTAGGCGCGGAGCTCCTCGGGGGTGAGGTAGCGGGGGCCGTTCTGCGGCTGTCAGTCTGTGATCGGATAGGATTGCCGAGGGCGAGAGAAAGGGGGAAACGCACCCAGAGCAGCTTCCAGTAGGAGGGCCGCACGTACCAGGGCTTGTCCTTGAAGCCCCAGGTCCAGCTCTCGCCGCCGCTGATGAGGTAGCTGAGGGCGCAGCTGGCGACGGCGAGGAAGCTGAGGACGCGGAGGATGTCGATCAGCGGGCTGTAGGACTCATCGGCGGCGTCGGGGTCGATGGCCTTCCTCGACTTGGACTTGGACTTGGACTTGGTCTTGCGGCTGAGCTTCTCGGAGGGGGTGCCGGCGAAGAGGTTGTCCTCGTCCTCGGAGCCGCAGTCGGCGTCAGGGACGACGGGGACGGCGATGGGGTCCTTGGCCTTGCGCTGCCGGACGGCGGGGGTCGTGTCGGCCATGTTGCTGCGGGCTGCTGGCTGTTGGCTGCTGGCTGTGGTCGACCGGCTGGGGAGGGTGGTGACGAAAGAGAATGGAGGGTACGTGTCGAGTATAAGGAGTAGGGTTCGAACAAGCAAGACGACGTGTAAGTGGGATTGGCAGCGATGTGATAGGCGGACGGATGGCCTGCATCCGAGAGACAAGAGGCGGATCTAGCGGACAGCTCCAACGGGTCGGCAGATGGGGAGGGGCCGAGCCTGGATGTGCCCCTGATGACTGTTGACGGGAAAGTGACAGCTAGCCTTGAGCTGTGGCCGTGCTCCACCAACACGAGGATGCGAGTGCGAGATGGAGGGCTGTGTCAAGACCTGACTGTCACATTCAATGGTGGGGTGTCGCGTCCGTTGAACTGTGCTTCGCGGTTGTTGGAGTTCCACTGTCCGCTTAGATCATCCACCACTTCTCATCCACAACTTAGTCAGCGCGACTGGAGTAGAAATATTCCCAAACAACACAAGGTAACTCGCCAGAGAGACTCGATGAACCGGCAGTCCAACTTCATCTTTCATCCCATGCAAAGTGAAATTTCATAGATTCTGGCTCCAAGCTCAAATGCCAGCACAGTGTTGCGCATGTGTTGCCGGGCTTGATGTTGGGCAATCCAGCCCATGTGCGCACTTGTTGATCTGGGCTCGAGCTTCTTTCTGTCTGCCCCGACCTCCACTTCCGCAACGAGGACATGCCGGTTTGGAAAGCTCGCAGACTACAAGGCACTGCTCTGGCTAGAGAACCCGCGTCCCTGCCGATCCACAACAAACCGAGAGTCTCAAAGTCAGTCTGACAACCAGTGCCTCCCTGATGTCACTGTCGTGGGTCGACTCTAATGGCATTTTGACCGGATACTCGTAGTATCCCTCTACCACTGAATCTACCTCTGATGAACCATCTTTACGACTTGGACCTTGCTGCAAGATGGAAATGACATCACCAAAACATTGCTGACAACTGTGACAGTTGGGACTCACAGGCAAACAACGGGCCACGTGACCCGCATCACGTGGTCGCATCACCAGGGCAACCACGTCGTCCCCGAGGGCCCCACGTAGTAAACGACGGGGAAGGTACAGTAAACACGCTCGACTCCAAAGCAGGCAGCGGCAATCCACACACCACACGCACCCGCCAGGACAGGACAGGACAGGCCACCCAACCACACACCAACCGACCACCATCCATCATTCGAACCCATCCCATCCATATACAACTCTATCACCTACCTGAAATCCCCATAGCCGTCATATTGGGATTCATGCCAGTGCCACAAGCATCGACCTCGACGTCAGACATCCGGGCTTCACAGCATACCACACCACACTCAACACCACAACCACCACATTCCTCACCATCGCGACCCACGCCCCAGAACCCACCACAATGGACTCCCCTCGCAGCCACCCAGGCTCGCCTGGCGGGCCCCTCAATCCAATAACGCCCGACCGGGCCAACCGCGAGTCCACCTTCATGGCCTCCCTCCGCAGCGACCTGCGCGACAGCCCCGTTCACGATAAGATCAGCCAGTTCAACACCCTCGCCATGCAGTCTAAGTCGCTCGAGCGCAAGACCGCCGACGCCGCCCTCAAGCGCGCCATGCTCGGCCGCGAGGAGGCCGAGGGCGAGGTCCGCCGCTACCGCGACGAGACCAAGACCCTGCGCGTCCAGCTCGAGAAGGCCCGCGACCGCGAGCAGCGCGTCAGCGAGCGCCTCGAGACCGTCATGGTAAGGAAACTGACACAGGCCATATACCTAACAGAGGGGCCATATACCTGACAGAGGAGCCACGGCTGACAGCCCCGCAGGAACAGCACGGCCGCGCCAAGGAGACGTACGCCCACACCAAGGCCGCCTGGGAGAAGGAGATCAAGCACGCCCGCAAGAAGACGTTCAAGAACGACGCCATCATCATCAAGCTGCAGGAGGAGCTCAAGTCAGCGCGCGACGGCTGGCGCGCCGTCTCGGACAACCTCGACAACGAGAAGGCCCGCAGCAAGGCCCGCGAGCAGGAGGCCTTCGAGGCCCGCTACCAGATGGTCAGCCTCGAGGAGAGGCTCGGCGAGGCCCTCGAGCGCATCAAGGTCCTCGAGCAGGAGCGCGACGCCATGCGCCAGGAGCGCGACACCTTCCGCGACCTCGCCCGCGAGGAGGAGGTCGCCCGCATCGCCGCCGAGGGCCGCATCCCGCTCCCCAAGAACGAGGACCACGACGACGAGTTCGCTTCCCCCAGGAAGGCGAAGAAACCCAGGGTCTCCCTGTCGACCGTCGACGTCGTCTCCAGTGCCGCCAGCGAGGCCGAGTTCGAGGAGATGATGCGCAAGATGGAGTGGGAGCACCAGCGCGCCGAGCGAGCCTACGAGACTATCGACTTCCTGCGCGCCGAGTGCCACCTCAAGGCCTGCGAGGGCGCCAGGTCCCTGAAGCGCAAGAGCATCATGTCGCCCCGCCGCGTCCTGGTCGCGCCCCAGGAGGTCGCCGGCCCGGCCGAGATGGCGATCTTCGGCCTCGACCCCAAGTCCGTTTCGCCCGCGCGCCCGCCTTCCTCACGCGACTCGTCAAGCAAGAAGCCCGAACTGCCCGCGGTCAGGAAGACGAGGGACGCGCCCCGACGGAGCACTATCTTCAACCCTCAGGAGGGGACCTTCCGCACCGTTTCGCAGGAGGAGGCTGAGGCCATGGGAATTGCCGAGGATGTCGTCATGGAGAGCGCAGAGGGCGCGATAGAGGAGCCAGTTGAGCAGCAGAAAGACGAGCCAGCTGAGAAGCACACCGACGAACAGGCTGAAGTGGAAATTGAGCAGCAGGCCGATGTACAGATCGAAGAGCACATCGCGGAGCAGGTCGATGTGCAGATCGAGGAGCAGGTCGATGTGCAGATCGAGGAGGAGGTTGATGTACCAGAGCAGCAGATCGACACGCAGATGGAGCAGGTCGATGTGCAGATCGAGGAGGAGGTTGATGTACCAGAGCAGCAGATCGACACGCAGATGGAGCAGGTCGACGTAGAGACGGAGGAGCACATCGAAGTGCAGGTCGACCAGGCTAGCGAGCCACCCACCCCTGTGGACCCCCCCTCGGAGCGCCGGATGTACGCCCGCACGCCCTCTGTCGACCCTCCCGCCTTCGCCCTCCTCGCTCAGGAGCGCATGTCCCTGGCGTCTCTCCTCAACGCCCCCCACGGCGAAGCCCACACGGCTCCGCTCCCTAACATCCCTACCATGCCCGACATTCCCAGCCAGCCCGAAGAAGAAGAAGAAGGAGACGACGAACCGGAGGACGCACAGAGGGCCGCCTCCCCCTCCCCGCAGAAGCCCTCGCCGCGGCCCGAAACGGCGGCCGCCAGCTATCGCACGTCGACGACGACGACGCGGATCCCCATCTACGACGAGAATGAGCGGCCCGCCTCGCGCTTCGCACGCTGCCGCACACCCTCGGGCGAGAGCCACTCGTCCTTCGATGTCAACAACCCGGCCATGACGCCGACAATGACACGCGAGGAGGCCCTCGCCCGTATCCGCGAGCGCCGCGGCCGCGCCCGCAGCGTCGCCCAGGGCACCATGACGCCCAGGCGGCGGATGGTCGAGGGCGCCGGCGAGCGCCGCGACATGAGCGCGCCGCAGGCGGCCGCGGGGCCCACGAGCATGAGCAAGGCCGCCGGCCGGGTGCGCGGCGCGCGCTGATGGTGACGATACGATGCCGATGTCGACGAGACGAAAATGACGAGGACACAGCCCCCGAAGATGACAGCCTGGATTGTTTGCCCTTTTTCTGTTTTTCATGATGATTGTTTCCTGGCATTGCTTCTACGCATGGCGTTGGGGGGTGCATGGCGTCGCGAGGTGGGCCGGGTACATTTGCTTGTCCCGTCTGGGACCGTTCTGGAGAGGATCGAGATAAGATGATAATGCTTGTAGAGACTAGGGCGGTGACGCCAATAATTGAGGGTTACGACGGCATGATGATGACGGTGATACTGCGTAAAGGGGTCAGGGGTGCGATGTTTGGCCTATACTTGCTTGGGACTTGGGGCTTGGGATGAATGACTCTATCGATCTCGGAATCCCCCCCTACCCGGAGGACGGGGCTTAGAAAGGCTGCCGAGTTCGCGGCCCATGCTGGTATTCTCATCTCACAACCATGACAGGTGTGTCCCATACACGTGTGGGAGAGACATGCTGAGATAGTGACAACAAACGGTCAAACCCATACTCCATCGTTGCAAATCGGTTCTTCTGCCTTCACAAGCTGAAAATTCGTCAAACGTAGATCGTCATCTCGATGGTAGCATTAAATACAGGGTATACAAATAACTCCCCAGCCCGATCCGCGAACTCCTCCTCTACCGAACGCCGGTCATCGCTTAAGGAACCCCCTGCTCGCGTTCCTCGACCTCTCGCTGCTGTACGCATCCAGCCGCGCGGGCACGAGCACGCACTCGACGGCGCTCTTGCCCCCCTGGACGCCCCGGATCTGCAACCGCCAGTGGCCCGCCGAGACGACCCACTCCTCGGCGAGGGCGCCGTCGGTGTCGTCCACGCGGCGGCGCTTGCGCGGGCCCGACGCGTCGTCCGCGGGCGGCGTGGCGTCGGAGGGGGCCACGTCGCTCTCCGGCAGCGTGGCGTCGCGGCCGTTGAGCACGACGTGGGCGTCGGGGTCGGGCAGCACGCGCACGAGGTCGTCGGAGAGGGGCGTGTGGCCCGGGGTTGGGGGCTGGCTGCCGCGGCCGCCGGAGGTCATGAGCAGGCCGAGCGGCTGGGTCGTGGGCGGCAGGTTGAGCTTGGTCGCAAGGACTTCGAAGAGGCGGGCGACGCGGGAGCGGGTCTCGCGGAAGAACTCGGCGCGAGGGCCGTCGGTGGTGAAGCGCAGGACGGTGGACTCGTCGGCGGCGATCTCGAGCACGAGGTCGGCGGGCTGGGCGTCGACGTAGGGACGGGCGTAGGTGACGCGGCCGGCGAGGGGGTCGGCGGGGTCGGCGTCGTTGGTGATGGTGATGCCGCTCTTGAGTATGTCCTCGAGACGCAGCAGGATCTCGTGGCGGCGGCGGGCCTGGTTGTAAGAGAGGGTGTGGGGGATGAGGCGCTGCTCGAGGCCCTTGAAGTTGAAGTAGCGGCAGTCGCGCAGGAGCTCGGCGCGGTGGACCTCGTCGCGAATGTGGACGGGGTAGCCGCGCAGCAGGTGGACGAGGTCGGCGAAGATGTCGGCGGAGCGGTTGGGGACGGAGGGCGGCAGGATGGAGGGGGGCCGGATGAGGTTCTCGCGGTCGAGGCCGGGGAAGAGGTCCTTGGGGTTGGAGAAGAAGATGGCGAAGCCGAGGGTGAAGAAGTTGGGCGAGTTGCCGGGGTCGGTGAAGATGTCGCGGGGGATCTGGAACTCGCGGTGGCCGATGGAGATGAAGATGGACTCGTCAAAGAGCTGGGAGATGAGCTTGGGCAGGCTGTAGAACTGGGCGTCGGCGAAGAGGCGCACAAAGTGGGTGCCGTCGCGCGGCTTGACGTGGTAGCCCTGGAGGTGGAGGGAGATGTCGTGGAACGTCTCGGGGTCGCGGTCGATGTAGAGGGTGCGGATGGCCGTGCCCAGGTCCTCGCCCGTCTCGTGCGCGCGCTTGAGCTGGCAGTAGAAGTACTGGGAGAAGTACGACGGCGCGTCCGACGAGATGGACGCGCCCGAGAGCTTGAAGAGCCGGGAGCCGATCTGGATGGGGAAGACGCGCTCGTGCGGGAGGAGCCGCGGGATCTTGATGACGTCCTTCTGGGTCGTCGGGGGACTTCGCGCTCGGGGGAGGCTGAAGGACGTGGGTGTCGTCGCCGGCGAGGGGTCGCTCTTGGTGATGGAAGCCATGGCGGGGGCTGCTGCAGCGGCGGTGGCGGCCGGTGTGTGCTCGGATCTAGATGCGCAGAGGATGGTTCATGGCGTGTTCTGTCTCGTGTCTTTTGGGATGGTGAAGGAGGAGGAGGAAGAAGGCCTGCTCACCCTGGACGTTGCTCGTGAACCAGTTGTCAAAGGCGAGGGCTTCGACTTCGACTTGGGCGCCCGGGTCGAGGTCGTTGGCGCCGGACGGTGGCATGGCGATGGGCAGCTGGCACGGCACGGCGCGGGCGAGAGCTGGATGGACGATGGACCCTTGACTGTCTTAGCAACAAATGACAGAGCATCGCAAAGCGGAAGGCGTCGTCGCTTGCGCAGACAGGGTCCAGGGGTGTTGGTGCCCGCTTAGGGAGTGCACGGGATATGCATCTGCGAGATTATGTACTGATGTATGTAACGGTGCACGAACCCCCTTACCCGATCTCCAAATTCCATGTTCGCCTCGGGATTTCTCCTCAACACCCAAACCTCAGCAAGATCTCGTCGAGTGACGACTTGCCGTCTGGCTGCCGTATCTGCGGCCGTGGTCTTTTCTCCGTCCAAACTGACCCAGGAAAATTGGTGGCCGTGTTACGCTTTCTCGCGAGATCGCCATCGACATGTGGACTCTCGCACGATAGAACCGCGCGGACTGATCCCCGAACCCCTCTTCTGGGCGGCCGAGTGAACTACAGACCAACCTCATCAATGACACCATTACCTGACCACTTCTTCTCCCGTGCTCTTGCTCAATACATCAGTTGACCTGACCCTCTCACTTTCACTCACTCGCATCACCTCACATCATGCAGCCGGTCGACAATGAGATCAAGGGCCGGCTGGCTCTCGTCACCGGCGCCTCGGGAGGGTACTCATCATCTCATTCCCATCCCCTTCCCCTTTCCTTCGCTTCACCCACCGAGCTGACACCTTCAGCATCGGCAAAGCCTGCGCCGCAGACCTCTGGTCCCAGGGCGCCCGCCTCGCCCTGACCTACACCACGAACCTCGCCTCCGTGACCGCCCTCGTGGCCGACCTCCGCGCCGCGGCCCCGGACCGGCCCCCCTCCGACATCTCCGTGCACCCCCTCGACCTCGCCTCCGCCGACAGCATCCACGCGCTCTTCGCCGCAATCGAGGCCCACCACGGCGGCGCCCCCGGCCCGGACATCCTCGTCTCCAACGCCGGCACCGCCGGCTTCCGCAACCGCGCCAACCCGCACCTCGAGGACATCTCCCTCGACGAGTTCGACTACACCCTGTCGATCAACCTCCGCGCCGCCTTCCTCCTCGCCAAGCTCGCCGTGCCCCACATGAAGGCCCGCCGCTGGGGCCGCATCGTCTACGTCTCGTCCATCTCGGCCATCGGCGGCGGCATCAACGGCTGCCACTACGCCGCCAGCAAGGCCGGCCTCACCGGCCTCATGAAGAACCTCGCCGCCAAGCACGCCGCCGACGGCATCACCGTCAACGACGTCGCCCCCGCCATGATCGGCGACACCGGCATGATCCCCGACGAGAAGCGCGTCGAGGGCACCCCCGGCGATGTCAAGAACATCCCCGTCGGCCGCCTCGGCACCCCGCAAGAGTGCGCCAACGTCGTCACCATGCTGTGCCGCACCGGCTACCTGACCGGCCAGAGCATCTTGCTGAGCGGAGGGCTAAAGTGAAAGTTATGTCGGTTGTGCGATGTAATCTAGCGTTCGTCCCCAAGGCCTCGGTTTGATATCATTTCTCATAAAGCTACTGCCTAGAGCTGTTGGGTGGGTCGCAGACCTCGACCCCGAGGAAGCATGCCGGAGTGTAGCGAATACTACGGAGCAACTGCTCCCTTTGCGAGAGACTGTACATCTAGGGTATCATCCGCCCCCCTAACTCCAAGACAAGACCCAGACCTCATAATCAAACCACCCCGTGTACCTCAATCTGGACCCCGACGAAGCACGGCCTCCCAGTCGCGGGGACCATGCTCACCTCTCTCGGCGTCATGCCACTGGTCCTCGTCCCGGTCCTCCACAACGACGTCAACGCTAACCGTCTTGAGGATGCCCGCGGTAGGAGGGTTCTCCCGCGACACCACGCGGGGGCTGGACCATGCTTCGTGCTCTGTTGTCATGCGTGCGTTGCCCCAGCCCAGGTATGCGCCCTCGAGCGCCTGGGGGTTCTGTTCCATCGTCTCGCGGTAGCCGGGCACCCGCGGACCCTGGATAACGAGCACGGAATCGCGTCCGTCTCTCTCGGTAGTCGGCGGGTTGTACGCAGGGCCGTCGACCTGGTCACCCGGAGCGGCATCCTGCTCTTTGGTCTCGGGGCCGGTCGGCTTGACGGGGGCGCGGTTGATGGCCAGGCAGTTGGCCGCGACGATTGCCATGGAGAAAATGATACTAATGGGGTCAGCTAGACGTCTTTCGGGTGCGAAACCCACTTACAGGCCAAAGCAGCATGCGACTAGATGCCCGCGGATGCTGAGGGCATTGTAGGGGTCAGTACGATGCATCACCTTGCCTTGGGTGGTCAGCCAGGCGGCCCTCGCAATGGAGAAGATGCCGGCGCTGCTTTCCATCAGCCGGATCCCGGTCGTCAACTGGTCGGTTGACACTTACAGCGAGAAGGAGGAAAAGACCAGAGCATGACGCCAACGGGGTGTGGGCTTGGCAGGCGGGTCGCTCTTCCCGAGCACCGCGGCGAAAGGGAGGAGGAAAAATGTCAACGCTAACAGAGCTCCTTGTAACCAGATCCAGGCCAGCTGGCGAGATGGTGCTGCGCAATGTCTTGGGATTCCGTTCGCGGTGTCACCGACGGGGTGGCAGACGAGGATGGGCCAGACGGACAGCAGGAGGTTGAATATGCAAAGGGCAAAGATGACCGAGTGCAGACAGTGCGTACCGGCCCGGACGTCGAGTGGGCGCCGGCGGAGGAAGAAGAAAATGGAGATTTCTGCCAAGGCGGTGCCAATGGACGAAAAGAATTGGGCAATGGTGTTGATGCCAATGTGCTGATGAGTCTTGGGGTAGAAGGAGGACTCGAAGATGGCGAGGAGGGCAGGAGGGCGGCGGTGAGTCCTGTGATCTGTGGCATGTGAGCGGAAGCGGCTCAAGACGATGGCGAGGGTGGTTATCAGGGGCATATATCACTTACCACGGACAGCAGGGCAAAAGCAAAGTCCAGCGTGATGAGTTTGCGCGCTTGTCGACGGTACACCAGGATCCGGATTCCAAGAGCGAGAAGTGCAGTGTTGATTGTGTAGATAGCAACGAGCAAAAGAGCCAGGCGTGCAGTGATGATGTTCGCGTGGCAGAGAATCCCGTTCTCGCAGAAGAGACGGTCGGGAAGATGGAGTCCCATTCTGCGCCTTCTGGGGAATCAACGAGAGAAGGGCGTTATTGAGTGATGTTGTCAGCGCAGCAGCGTCTGGAGGCTTGACGGTGTAGTTGATGATCTCGAGGCACAACGCAGAGCCAGCTGCTTATGAGAGCCGCGAGAGATGCTCGAAATGATGCCGTGGGGCCCAAAAGGAAGGATGCCAAAACGAGAGAATGCTGGCGATGTTGGATTTGGTGTTGTAGAAATGTCTGCAGACGTCGGCGGGTAGAGAACGTAGTGTACCTAAGGTAAGGTACCTAGGTAGGCGAAGGACTCGAAGGAGCTGGTGGAAGTAGAAGAGAAGGCACGATTGGTCCAAAGAAACGGGAAGGCAGGACCAAGTCGAGGTTTGTAGGAAGTTGCTTCTGAATTTGTTGGAGGTGCCTGCCTCTACTGAGTGAATGATCAGTATCAGACTCAGGTACCTCCTCTAGATTCTCTCTCTCACCCAAAGTGAAGTCCCTCCCCTTCCCTTCCTAGGAAGGACAGACAGGGAGCTTTTCTCAACAGTCCGAATACCCTCAAATTCGTCGTCGGCAGCTAAAGGGCAGTAGCGCACCGCGAGGGACCTGGGGCAGAGAGGGCAGGATGGCCTCGAACCGACTTCTGCCAGCGGTAGTCGGTGAGGGTAATAAGCCCATGAGGTATGGCTTCACAGCTCCGGCGCAACTGCAAGCTATAGAACGGTCAAAAGTTGAATGGCTGGCTAATCGAACAAAATACAAAGAACTACAACGCCATCAAGTTCTCAGCAACTCTGCTTCCGAATACCTTGTATTAAGGCATGCGAACATCGAGCCCCCAGGTCCAGTACTACCTCGCTTCAGCCCCGACCGCATCTCGAGCTTCCCGTGCCGTCGTCGTACGAGCGACGCAAATGCAGCCGGCTGAATGCGATCCCCAGCCGTCGCCATGTTTGACGGAGCAGCCGATGGCCCTGATGACGAGCTGCACGTCTATTTTCCTGGGGTGGCGGGTATGATCGACGGCGCAGGGTTGGCTTCCGAAGCCTTCTCGAAGCTCATGAGACGGGCCCTGTGCGGCCGTTGGCACCAGCCAGCTTCACAGCAAGCGAAGGCCAGGCCAATATGACATGTGACGAGGATGCGCCTCGAAGGCATGCCTCGCGGTCGAGTCACACAACACAGAGTGGTACGTGATAAAGATGGAATAAGGTGTATGACAATCTCGCTGACCACGGGGAACGGTAGATACGACATCAAAGTAAATTCATGTACAGGCCACACATCCGAGTTTCTTCACCCACCCCGGCACATCACGCCGCACACTTAGAACCGCGCCTCGACCTTCTGCTCCGTGTCCTGCAGCGCCCACTCGCTCGTCTGCGTCCGGCTGCGCACGCGCGTTGCCTCGTCTCTCGTGAACCCCCTGGCCTCGACAGCCGGGTTGTATCCCAAACCGTTGGCGCGCCCCACGTCCGCCGAGTCGACGACGGGCGCCTCGCTGCCGTCCGCCCGCGAGTACACGGTGACGACAACGGCGCCTCCGAGGCCCAGGTTGTGCTGCAGCGCGTACCGCGTGCCCTTGACCGCCCGGTTGTTCGCCCACCCGCGCAGGTGCCACACGAGCTCAGCGCACTGCGCCAGCCCCGTCGCGCCCAGCGGATGGCCCTTGGAGATGAGCCCGCCCGACGGGTTGACGACGTACTTGCCGCCGTACGTGATGTCGCCGGCCCGCACCAGCTCGTGCGCCTTGCCCGGCGCCGCGAGGCCCAGCGCGTCGAGCACGATGAGCTCGTTGGCCGAGAAGCAGTCGTGCAGCTCGACCACCTGCACGTCGCGCGCCGGGTCGATGCCTGCCTCGGCCGCCGCCACGCCGACCGCGCGCTGCGTCATCTCGAAGCCCATGAGGTCGATGGCCGACCGCGAGAAGAGCGACGGCGCGTCCGTCGCCATGCACTGGCCCGCGATGAGCACCGCCTGCGACTTGAGGTGCGGCCGGGCGTCGAGGAAGGCCTGCGACACGACCACGGCGGCGGCGGCGCCGTCCGACGTCGGGCAGCACTGGAGCTTGGTCAGCGGCTCGTGGATCATGGGCGCCTGCAGGATCTGGTCGAGCGTGTAGACGTCCTGGAACTGCGAGTAGGGGTTCTTGGTCGAGTGCTCGTGGTTGACGCGCGCAATCTCGGCAAAGTCGCGCGCCTCGGCCCCGTGCTTCTCCATGTACTCGCGGCCGGCGTTGCCGAACATCTGCGCCGCGCCCGGCGCGTTGGTGATGCCCCGCGTCTCGGCCATCATCTTGACCGTCGTGCCCGTCGGGTTCTCGCGGTCGTTGAAGAAGCTCTGCAGGCTGCCGCGCATCATCTTCTCGAAGCCCACGACCAGCACGCAGTCGGCGGCCCCCGCGCTGACAAACTGCCGCGCCATGGCCAGGCCCGTCGAGCCCGTCGAGCAGTTGTTGTTGACATTGTAGATGGGGATCTGCGTCATGCCGAACTGGTAGAAGACGCGCTGGCCGCACGTCGAGTCGCCGTAGCAGTAGCAAGCCACGCCCTGGTCGACGTCATCGTAGTTGATCTGCGCGTCCAGCAGCGCCTTGACGCCGGCCTCGAAGCCCAGCTCGGTGTAGTCGACCTTGCCGCGGGGCTTGATGAACTTGGTCATGCCGACGCCGAGCACGTAGCTGGGGGCCTTGGCCTTGGGCGCCATGGTCGCGGATATCTGTCGGGGGGGAAGACGAATGAAAACTATTGGTGTTATGGCGACCTTGGGTATCGCAGTAAAACGTCGATGAATTTCAGCTCAAGAGGAAGAAGAGGAAGATCGCAGTGGCAAAGGGGGAATGTAAAAAGAAGGGAAAAGGCAGAGACAACCGAGCGGTACCACGGCAAATAAGTAAAACCCGTACACCACCACCGCCACCGACAGCTCCGCCGGCACTGGCCCCTCCCAGGATGAGGTTCTCCAGGTGACGACGGACCCTTTTCCCCACGGCTCCGAACCCCATACCGACGTGAACGATGCGGGGAGCCGAGGCCCCAACTCCCTTGCTCCCCCTTGGCGCCGACTCGTCAGTCGACAGCTGAGCTTCAGTTGAGGGGCGGCACGGCCAATCAATCGGGATACCGAGGTAGAACGGTCCCCACCCCTCCGAAATGCACGATGCGGCCTCTTGCCGTTTGGGGCATCCATCTCGTGGGGACTGCGGTATTGTGTGTGGTCTTGCCCGTGCTTTTTGGGGAGAACGTCTGGTGCCGTCCGAGGGCCGATTCTACCGCCCGTTGGGAGCCGCGTGTCACTGGAAACACATTCCTCCTGACAGCATCTCGATTTGAAGTCTTTTCTTGTCTTGTAAGAATCCGCCGCTCGACTCACTCCTCCCACCCGCCACCGTGGCTGTGTGCCATGTGCCGTGTGCTATGTGCCGTGAAAGGTACTTGTCGGACGAACAGAGTCTCCGCCGGCCCCATCAACTCTTCTAAATAGAAACGAAAAACAGTGGTATCGTGCCTCCTCCCAACAGACTCCTCGCGTGTGCTTGGATTCTATAGTATGCGCCGTTCATACGGCATGCAAAGTCGCTCCCCCCCTGTCGTGCTCCTCCGTCAAAACGCCCCTGTTGTGTATCTGCGTGTGTCTGCGAAAATGCCGGCCCCGTCCTGTCTTTGTACAACCTTCACGTGTTCAATGTGCACTCACCCTCCCCCCCCTTCTTCCAAATCCAACCGTCGTCTCGCATGTCCCTCACGTCAGTCGCGGTGAGAGGGGCTGATCTCAGCACAGGTCCCAGCTCAGCTGGATGCCCTCCAGGTCCCAGATGGTGTCCTCATCCTGCGTCTGCCGTCCACTCATCAGCCCAGTTCCACCCTTCCCAGAGCCTCCACCCTTGGTTCTCACTTACGGGAGCGGGCACCGTGTTGGGGTGGAACATGTAGTGCTGGCCCTGGCTCTGGAGGTAGGGGTTGATCGCGTCGCCCGCCATGGCGACGGGCGGATGGATCTTGTCCGGGTTCGTGTTGGTCGCGCGCATGCACGTGTCCAGCACCACCGTCAAGATGCGCCGGATCTCGTGCAGCTTCTGCTCCTGCGCCGTCGTCTGCACCGACGCGAACACCACCGAGAGGGCCACGATGTCCTTGACGTCGCTGCCGCCCACGTTGCGCATGAGCAGCTCCATCGACTTCTCGACCGTCTTGATGAGGCGCACCGGCGACCAGATGGCCGGGGTCTCCGATCGATACGACCTCGCCTCGTCGAACGGTTCGGGTGACAGCGTCGTCAGCTTGGGGTTGCTGAACGGGCCTCCGTTCGAGTGCAGGCCGGCCTTGATGTAGTAGCACAGGCTGAGCGACGCCTGCAGCATGTCCTTCTTGAGTACCAGATGGTACATGTCGCTGACGTTCTGGTAGTGGGCCAGCATCGGGTCCAGCTCGTCCAGGTACTGCAGGATCACCATGGACGACATCAGGTACGCCCGCGTGACCTGGGCCGGCGCGTCCGATGAGCCCAGCGCAAATGGCCGGTACAGTGCCAACAAAGGCCGTCGAATGTGCATGTCGAGGATGACCCGACCGCGCCACACCTTGCTCTTTTCGCCGTCGCTGAGTGAGTTGCTCCGCGGAAAGAGATAGCTGATGTCCTCCAATATGAGTTCGAGCTTGGCACCCAGCTCGAGGACTTCGTTGTAGTCGCGTATCGAGTCGATGCGGTTGACCATGTGGATGACCTTGATGCGGATGCCTAGGGTCATCGCCGCATAGCATTGGATCTGGTTGTCGGTGATGTTGTCGATTGGTCGGCTCACGGGCAGTTCCACCATGTCTGGAAACAACTCCTTGTCGTCGAGGTTACTGGGCGGTTTGCACGTAAAGTCCCCTTCCCTTATGGAACAGGGTAGGTTGCAGACGAGCGACACGTGCAAGTCGAGCTCCAGGATGGAGAACCAAAGTCGTCGCCGCATCTCCGCCGAGAAGACGGGAATCTGGGGTTCGAACTCGGAAGGTTCTCGATGCATTCCCATCGTCATGGCCATGCGGATGATGGAGCCCAGCTGCGTCCACAAGTCCTGCGGCCTCGCGGCCGTCATGCGCATCGCGTGCAGCAGCAGCACCTCGGTCTGCAGCGTGGTGAAATCGATAAGCTGTTTGCCCTTCAAGCTGTGGAGCCAGGATTTGACGAGCTCGCAGGCCGTCGGAATGTGGACGCCGTCGATTTCGGGGCCCAGACCCTTGCCCAGGCCTTTGGACTTGGCCTCGAACCGAGAACCAGTAGCACAGATGGCCAAGAGCTGGGGAAGGAATGTGTCGCTCTGCAGCTTGCCGTCCCAATAAAGTTCGTACTGGGCCATAAACGTGGGCATGTGCACGATCCGGTAAATCGTCTCGGTGGTATGTAGATAAGACGCGAGCAGCCTGTCGCAGACGTGGCGCTTGGGAAGAATATGTTGCATGCGATCCCGCACGGGGGTCATGGAATCGACGTAGACAGTGATGGGCGTCAGCGACTCTTTGTATGTGTCCAGGATTGACTTGTGCAGCCGTGAGAGAGCAGACATGAGGTCACGAAACTCGGCCGAGTCAGAGTGGTTGGCCAAGAACTCCTTGGCCTCGTCGAACTGTCAAAGGTCAGCTCAACTGACCGGCAGACCGATCAGCATGGATCAAGGCAGACTTACCAGGTTCATGAGAACGCGCACGCTGCTCTGCCCGAAGAATCGCGTCCTCACAGCTCCCTCTTTGACCGTCAGCCCCCGGATCGTCGCAGGTGAGAGTGGCAGGCGTGGCAATTCGGCTGCGGACGGGCTTTTGACGAGGACGTGGTTCTCCAATCGATCGACTCGCGAAGCCAACTCTTCCAATGGCGATGCGCCGTTGGTGTCTCCATTGCGCGTCGCCGGTAAAGGTGGTCCCAAATGTGCGTTTCCCACGTTGTTCCCCTGAGTTATAGGCAAACAGCTGCGCTTCGCCGGTCGCTGCACGTCGCTGGGTTCGGCATCCGAGGCGTCGGAAAGGGCAGACGAGTCCTGCTCCGCAGAGTACCTGCAGTTCCGATGCGACTTTTGGCATTGAGCGCAGGGCAAGTTTCGATCGCACTTCAGCTTGCGCTTGCGACACTCGGTACACGATTTGACAGGTCGTGGTCGTTTGACGCTGCGGGCAGCCGAAATATTCGTGGAGGTAGGGGTCGAAGCTGTCGCATTGGTCGTGGAGGACGGCATCGGCGAGTGCGTGGGCAACCCTTGCGCATCATATGCGCCATTCGGCGAGAGGCCCATGGGCGCAACGGCGACGGCATTGGGGGTCAGGCCAGACGAACCAATATCGAGCGTGTTGCTTGTCGACGGGGTTGCCATGTCATTTGCGTATGCAGACATGCCGGGAGCCCTTTGGCGGTTGGGCAGCCGCGGCGCGAGCTCGTGAACAGTGGTGAGGGTGATGGGAACGAACAGGCTGCAGGCTTGCGCGCGCAGAATCTCGGCGCGTTAGGCTTGGCGAGGCCTGGCCTCCGCAAGCTTGTATGTTAGAGCTTTCTCCCCTCTTCTCCTTCCAAGACGGCCTTCGATGGTATGTGATTCCGGCGCAGGCTGGTGGGTAGAGCTCGATCTTGGGGCCCAGAACCACGAACCGCGGGCGAGTCATTCGCTGGTTGCGACGATCCCAGGTGGCGGTTGTGGGTGCGACACACCTGGGCGCCCCGAATTGCTGGGAAACTTGCGGGTTGCGGGACAAGCAAATTGAGTCATTCGCAGCCGTACCCCAACAACTGCAAATGGGGCCGATGGGGTTGCGAAGATGGCAGAGGCGCAACGCGCGTGCGCGTTGTCGTCGTCGATGTCGCTGTCTTGCAGTCGTTCTTCGTGGGGTCGATGGCGGGGGCGTCGAGTCCGTGGTCTGGACGTCCAGTAGGTTGGGGTCCAAGCCGGTACGGGAGAAATGTGAGAGAAGAGCGCCAGAATGAAAGGAGCACGGGAGAAAAGATGGGATGGATGGATGGAGGGAGGGAGAGGCTTGGTCGAGCACGAGGAAGTGGCTGATCAAAGCTTCCGGCTCGTTGACGAGGTGGCTCGCTCTCTCTCATCAAAGGAAACAAACGGGTAGAGATACGTAAGTACCTTTGCTGTTGAAGTAGAGCGAAGACGAGAAGGCGCCAGCCAGGACCATGTGGTGGTCAGGAGGGCGTAGCTCGAACGACGGAGTGATCAGCTTTGCGCCGGGGTAAGATGGCTTGGAGACTAGCGCTGCTTTCTCCCCCCCTTTTCTTCGCTCTTGGGTGTTCTCCTGGATGATGTCGGCGTTCCCTCCCTCGACGTCCTTCTCCCATCGAATGTTCTGTGATCGATGAGGACAACTCGCCGCGCGGGAATGTCGGGCAGAAAAAACACCTGCCGCTTGCGCAATGGAGGTTGGCATGTCCGGGATGGGATGGTCAGAACTGGGACATGGTGGCTGCACTGCCACCCCTGGGCCCCGGCCGCGGCTCCAAGCGGTGGAACTGTCCAGACCCATTGCTGTTCGATTGCAGGGCTCCGGACCTGTACAACCCCCAAGCCTCTCCAAGCCCCCCCGAGGATCATTGGGTCCAAACAAGGAAGGAACCGGGTCTTCCACTAGCCGGCTGCCCGCTCGTCCGTCGTCCGCCGTCCGCCTGCTGTGTCTCCTGAAGAGGTTCAGCAGCAAGGCGAGGGGCAGCTTGCTTTCCTCAGCAGTCGTTCTCGAAAGCTTCCTCGCCCCTCCCCTCGCCCCCCCTCCCCCTCTCCAAGGCGCCCCAATTCCCCCAGGCCCGGCCACAGCAGGAGAGTCCGAGGGATCGGCCCTAGACATCGCTTATTAGTGGGGATGTGCCAATGACCCGGGTGGCTCGAACAGGTCTCATCAGGCGGCTGGTCTTAGTGCACGGCGTCCCATCAACCCAGGGCACAGAAGTGAACAATAGACGCGCTGGGCGCCACGTGATGTTTTGCGATGTCGAAAGTCTCGCCCCGGCGCCAGGTGTTTGTCCCTTGCTTGGTGCCGGGACAGACACCGTTGCCTTTCGGAGGGCTTCGTTTCGTGGCAAGCGGATTCGCAGCAGCGAGGCTAGGCGGTTCTCGGAGAAATCACGTCACCCTCGACAGCCTGGCGAGGTAAAGTCTACCCCGACCAAGTGGCCACGCCCCTGCTCATCTCGGGATTGCCTGCCCAAGGGGACTAGTCGCTGGGCTCTCTTTGTGCGTGTTGCAATGCCGGCCTTCTGTTGTAATTAACTTGGAACTAACAAGTCATCGTGGGGTCTGGGGCGTCCAAGGACCTCGCACCAAACAGAGAGGCGGAGCTGGGACGGCCGACCGGCCGAGAAGAGCATGGAGTTCGACGCTGGTCGGAGACGATGTGTCACCTTTTCCTCGAGACATGATCTGCTCGTGAGACACTTAGCCTCACGTCAGGAGGAACCCTCCCAGGGCCAGGCTCCATCGGCCAAGAACCCGCAGCTGAAATGGCTGCCCAGGCTATCCACTTCTGGACGTGTTCCACGGCGGTCCCGTCGGTCGTCTCGGTCGCTTGCCCTCACTTGCATGTCCCATGTTCCGGATGTCGGCCGAGAGAACAAGCGAGGTTCCAGAAGATCCGATATGCGACCGATGTACAAGTATCAAGCTTTGGCCCGAGCCAAGAGGGCTGCCAGGCCGTCAATGCTGTTCCTGTTTGGATGGTCGGTCCGACCCTGCAAGCATCCACGCCTAGAGAGGAACGGGGACACGGCCGATGTCGCCGTCGGGCTTGGTGCCGTGGCAAGGAAATGGTCGGGTCTGAATGTCGCTAACGGTCGTATTTCGACGGATTTGATGCAGAACGAGATGACGACAAGACCGTAATTTGTCGGCACGAGTACTAGACTAGAGAGCACAGGCGCTGGCTGGAGGAGATCGGACGAGCTAATGTCCCTCGAGACTTGGGCGAAAAACTTGGAGTAAGCTGTCAATTGGTATGGTGAAGTACCTCGGCCACCTGGGCGGCCACTCGGAGAATTCCTTTGGTCATCGGTGCCCAAGCCGTCCTCTAGAGGGAGCTGACAGTTGATGGTGGGAAGAGATCGGAAACACCTGGAGCTTGTCCCCGTAATGCTGTGAAAGGCTGGTGTGCTAAACACTCAGGGTCGTCTTAGTGCTGAGGAGAGCCAGGTGGGAGAAGCATCCTGATCGATACAGGTCTCTCAGGCTCTTCAAACTCTGCCTGGTGAGCGAATCATCTAAGCATCCGCCTATGCATCATGTATCTCTCGCCATCCCTGCGACCCCGACCGAGGGGGGGGGGTGGTGTTCTTCTCAGATTGCAGTGCTGCCTCGAGCCCAGCCAGGCACCGAAACCAGGCAGACAGCACTGATGGCAGGTGTTTCATATGGGTGGCTTGCGCTGGCTGCGCCACAACGCAAGAAGCTCGGATTAAAGTTGGGGCGTCAGGGGCTTCATCAGGCAATCTGAACCTCGTCCAATCAAGCACTGCCATAGTGTCAGCCTTGCAGCAAGACGAAGGCGAGGCTTATCGCTATCGCAATCGCAATCGCAGCGCCCGTGACGTGCAACTTGTCCTTTTTGGCTTTCCATTTGGCCAGGTAAGCTTCGTGACGAGAGAGGGGCCACGATTCAATTCTTAGGTCATTCTTAGACGACGATTCCACGACCTTGCACCATACGTCGTCTTGGCTGCTGTCTTTATCAACAGGGCTTTCCCCTTCCGCCCTCCCCTTCCTCTCTGCATTGCTGTTCAATTCAGCCTCAGCTCCAGCACTTTGTCCTTCGTAGCGACGCACAGCATCATCTCGTTCCTCCATCCCGCGATACCCCATTGCTTTCGTCCTTCGACTGCGACTCGACTGCGCATACCCCCGAGCGCCACCCACACCGCCATCATGGCCCCACGACACTTTTCACCCTTGACATTAGTCCTGGGCTGCGTCTTCTTCTTCACCACACAAGTCTTTGCCGTCTCGGCCGTCCTCGGCGTGGATCTGGGCACCGAGTACATCAAGGCAGCCCTGGTCAAGCCAGGCATCCCCCTCGAAATCGTCCTGACCAAGGACTCGCGGAGGAAAGAAATCTCGGCCGTCACCTTCAAGCCGTCTCAGAATGGCCCCCAGGCCGGCGACTACCCCGAGCGACTCTACGGCTCCGATGCGATGGCCCTCTCTGCCCGGTTCCCCGCCGACGTCTACCCTAACCTGAAGACTCTCCTCGGACTCCCCGTCGGCGACTCCATCGTCCAAGAATACGCTACCCGCCACCCGGGTCTGCAGATTGAGGAGAGCAAGATTCGCGGGACTGCCGCTTTCAAGAGCAAGGCGTTCTCTGCCGAGGAGGAGGCCTGGATGGTCGAGGAGCTGCTGGCCATGGAGCTCCAGAGCATCCAGAAGAACGCCGAGGCCGCGGCCGGCCCGGACACGTCTGTTCGCTCGATCGTCGTCACGGTCCCTCCCTTTTTCACCATTGAAGAGAAGCGCGCCATCGAGCTGGCCGCCGACCTCGCCGGTCTCAAGGTTCTCAGCCTCATCAGCGACGGCATGGCCGTCGGCCTGAACTACGCCACTACTCGTCAGTTCCCCAACATCAACAACGGCGAGAAGCCCGAGTACCACATGGTCTTCGACATGGGCGCTGGCTCGACCAAGGCCACTGTTATGCGGTTCCAGAGCCGCACCGTGAAGGACGTGGGCAAGTTCAACAAGACCGTCCAGGAGGTGGCCGTCCTCGGCGCCGGCTGGGACCGCACCCTGGGTGGTGATGCTCTCAACTCGCTCATCGTCGACGACATGGTCGCGCAGTTTGTTGATTCCAAGGCGGCCCAGAAGCTGTCCGTCCAGGCCGAGAGCGTCAAGTCCCACGGTCGTGCCATCAACAAGCTGACCAAGGAGGCCGAGCGACTCCGTCACATTCTCAGCGCCAACTCCAACACCCAGGGCAACTTTGAGGGTCTCTACGAGGACGTCGACTTCAAGTACAAGATTGAGCGCGCCGACTTTGAGAAGCTGACCGAGGCCTACGCTGTGCGTGTCGGCACGGTGATCCTGGACGCACTGAAGGCTGCCCAGCTTGAGCTCATCGACCTCGACTCTGTCATCCTTCACGGCGGTGCCTCCCGTACCCCCTTTGTTCAGAAGGCGCTCGAGGAGGCTGTGGGCGGAGCCGACAAGCTCCGTTCCAACGTCAACTCTGACGAGTCGGCCGTCTTCGGCGCTGGCTTCCGCGCTGCGGAGCTGAGCCCGAGCTTCAGGGTCAAGGAGATCCGCATCACCGAGGGCGGCATGTACCCGTCCGGCATCAAGTGGACCAACGCCAAGCAGAAGGAGCAGCACCAGCGTCTCTGGTCCGCCGTCTCTCCCCAGGGCGCCGTGCCCAAGGAGGTCACTTTCACCAACCTCGAGGACTTTGACGTCACCTTCTACCAGCAGGTCGCCGGCGCGGAGCGCGACGTCAGCATCTTGAAGACGCAAAACCTGACGGAGACCGTGGCTGCGCTCAAGGAGAAGTACTCCTGCGACGACAGCGAGATCCAGTTCAAGGTCGGCGTGAAGCTCAGCGGCGAGAACGGCGAGGTGAAGATCGTCAAGGCCGCTGTCGAGTGCGAGGCCGAGGTGTCCGAGAGCCTGATTGACGGCGTCAAGAACCTCTTCGGCTTCGGAAAAAAGGACCAGAAGCCCCTGGCTGACGGCGAGGTGGAGGATGCCGAGTCGGTCGTCGAGGAGTCCTCTACCACCTCGTCGACCGGTTCTTCCGAGACCCAGACCACGTCCACCACCTCTGCCGCCGACGCCGACGCCAGCGCTGCCGAGGCGAAGGATGAGCCCAAGAAGAAGCAGATCGTCTCCATCAACGTCAAGACTGTCCTCGACAAGGCCGGCTCCGCCTCGCTCTCCAAGGATGACCTCAAGAAGTCCAAGGACAGACTGGCCGCGTTTGAGGCCTCCGACAAGGCCCGCCGCCAGAGGGAGGAGGCTCTGAACCGCCTCGAGGGTTTCACCTACAAGGTCCGCGACCTGCTCGACAGCGAGTCTTTCGTCGGCGCGTCCACCGAGGAGGAGCGCACGACGCTGGAGCAGAAGTCGGGCGAGGCCAGCGAGTGGCTGTACGGCGACGGCGCCGACGCGCCCAAGGACGAGCTGAAGGCCAAGTACAAGGAGCTCAACGACATTGTGTCGCGCGTGCAGAAGAGGCTGGAAGAGGCCGAGGCGCGACCCGAGCTCGTGACGGGGCTCAGGACCGCCCTGGACCAGTCGACCGATTTCGTCGACAAGATCAAGGACCAGATCAAGTCGTACGAGGAGTTCCAGGCAGCGGCGGCGGCGTCCGGCAGCTCGGAAGCGAGCACTGCGACCGAGTCGCCCGAGGCGGCCCCCAGCGACGACCTCGAGGACGACGCGGCGGAGAAGCCGAAGGACATGGAGGACGTCATCAAGGAAAACGGCCCAATCCCCCCTCTGTACAAGGTCGAGGACGTCGACGTGATCGACAAGCTTCACGAGGAGATCACGACGTGGCTGACCGAGATGGAGGCCAAGCAGGCGGTGCTGCCCCCGACGGCGGACCCCGTCCTCCTGGCCAAGGACCTCAAGGCGAGGCGCGAGAAGCTCGACAAGGCGGGTGTGGACCTGGCGATGAAGGGCGTCAAGAGCTTTGAGAAGACGAGCAAGAAGGCGAGCAGCAGCGCCAAGAAGGCCAAGAAGACCAAGACGGCCACGGCGGCCGAGGGCGGCGCCTCGGGCGAGCCCATCCACATCAACCTGGGCGAGGACGGCAAGGCGCCGACCGAGGAGGAGATCCAGGAGATCCTGCGCAAGCTGCAGGAGGCCCAGGACGAGCCGGCGCGCGAGCGTGATGAGCTCTAGCGGCCCGTGATGTTTCTTTCCTTTGCAGCTTTTCCCCCACGATAGATGAAGAGACATGTTCATGATACCCTCCCCTCGTGCCCGTGCTGCTGGTGCTGCCGCCGCTACAGTCTGTGAGATGGTGTTGACCGCCCCGGCACATGTCGACGGCCTGTCTTCCTCTGCTGCCTCGGTTTGTCTCCCGCGCAACGTCGGACCTGACACGCAACGAACGGCCGGGCGTGCGAGTCTCCCGGTCGTCCAGAGGAGCTGCGCCCCTCGGCACATCGTGTTCCCTCGTCGAGTCTCGATAGCATGACGATCACCCCGCAGCAGGGGGCACTTCTGCCCTCGCAGTATAACGTCTTCGAGGGGGCAGCCCGTCACTCCCGTCATTTTATTGGCATGTTTGCCTCGCTGCCCGACATGGCTGGCGGGTGGGCACATGGACAGCGGGAACACGACTCGGCAAGGGCAGCCCGCGTGAGGGCCGGAATGGCCTCTTTCTCGGGAGGGACGTGGCACCGTCGGGCAAGCACAACGAGCTGGCAGCGCACAGGCGGCGGCGGCCGAGCAGCAAACAGAGTGTCCTCGAGGCCGAGCGCCCATCTCCCGGGTCTGTCTCCTTTTGCTCGTGATCCGTCTAGGAGGCTAGGGCGCGTTACGGGGTATATAACGAGGCTTGCGGGCGGAAGCGGCATGCAGTCTCGGACAAGATGAGCAGGGAGATCGTTACTGATCTGATCCATATTCTGCGAGATCGAACGCTGTCCCAGTGAATACATCGACGATATGAGCTTCTTCAGAACGACGTTTATTTCGGCCGCCGTGGCTGGTCTCCTCCCGGCCGTGGCGGCAGCGCCGAGCTCCACCCCCGTGATCGAGGCCCGAATCCCCGTCACCGACAGGTCGGGCGTCAACGGAGACGTCTGGGGCGCCGCGGCGTTCGCTTCCACGTATGCGCGGTGGAGCAAGCAGGTGCCGCAGTCGCTGAGAAAGTACGTCAAGTGGAGTGACGATCGTGAGTAGATATATGGCCTCCGGTGCGGTGTGATGATGCTGACCGGGGGGCAGCCGCTTCACTCAACGCCCAGTCCATCCTCGACATCTTCTTCGTCTCGGAGCTCAAGGTGGGCAGCACGCGGGAACCGGTCAACCTGATTCTAGACACCGGGTCTCCCAACACGTGAGCTCGCCATGTCCGTCTCCTGCGCTCGACTGACATAGACCAGCTGGATCAAGGCCGGTGACAACCAGGGCATCGCCGTCGCCTACCACCCCGAGAAGTCCGATACGGCCATCAAGATCGAAGACAGCGAGTTCCGCATCCACTATGGCAAGTCCCCCCCCCCCCCCTATCCTCGCATGCTTCTACCCACCTCCGGCTGACATGCCTTCCCAGCGGACGGCGACTTCGCCTGGGGCAGCGTCTGGCTCGACACGCTCGAGCTCTCACCGACGCTCATCGTGCCCAACACGTCCATCGGCGCAGCGACCTACATGTCCGACCGCCTCCGCGCCGACAGCGTGACGACGGGGCTGATGGGCATCTCGAAAGCCATCGAGGCGACCACGCGGCCCCCGACCCCGACCATCATCGACACCCTCAAGCTCCACCTCCCCGCCGACCAGCGCTTCATCGGCGTCGACCTCCGCGCCAACTCGTCCCAGGGCCAGTACACCTTCGGCGCCCTGCCGGCCGGCATCTTCACGTCGCCCGACGTCAGCTGGGCCGCGCCCGTGCCGGACTCGGGCCACTGGGACTTCGGCGTGTCCCGCTTCCGGCTCGAGCCCATGGCGGCCGACGTCTGGGTCAAGCGGCCGTTCGTCGCGACGGCCGACACGGGCACCACGCTGCTCATGCTGCCGCGCAACGTCGTCGACCTCTACTACTCGTCCATCGCCTCGGCGCGCAAGGCCGACGAGTACGGCGGCGCCTGGGTGTTCCCGTGCGCCGACGACGCGCCCGACTTTTTCTTCTCGGCCGACGGCGGCTACGAGGGGACCGTGCCGGGCGCGTACGTGCGGTACGCGCCCGCGAGCGAAGAGGACCCGACGACGTGCTTCGGCGGCATTCAGGACGTGGACCTTATGATGGAGGGCGTCGACGAGAAGCCGGACGCCATCTTCGGCGACGTGGCGCTCAAGAGCATGTTCGTCGCCTTTGACATTGAGCAGGGCCGGGTTGGCTTCGCCGACAAGGAGCTGGATGCTTGTTCATTTGATCGGACCTGTACCGGGAATCCGCTCGACGAGGGTGGCCTGAAAGGCTGGGGGCGTTAGGATGGGAGGCCTTGAGGAGTTCTGGCTTCGAAAAGGGGTTAACAGCGTGTCTGCCGAAGACAATGATGGCTATTTCCCAAGTGTCGAATGTCGTAGTCCAGTGGTCCAATTCTCACATCATCCTCGCTAGATCTGTCCGAGAAGTTGTCTTACCTGAAGGTGACAGGACAAGGGAGACTGACCTTGAAGACAAGTTACCCGCAGACGCATCATTCGTTTATCATGGAGCCGGGAACGCATTAATGTATCAATTCAAGGGCGTTGCCCACCACCCGTTACCCTGTGTGATTACGACACAAGGGCGTCCCGTCCTATACACCGTTCCTCCCAAAACATCCGTCGCTCTATCCCCATATCAAAACAAAGACCATTTCTATCCCTTTCGAGGCGCTCGTCCCGACGACGGCTGGGCAGGTGGTTTCTAGGCACGAGTCCCGGCGTCACGCGTGCCGATGCGTCTCCGCTTGTACGTCGAGCCCATGTTCTCGTCACCTGCCAGCTCGTCCACATCGTCGTCCGCCGTCTGTGCTGCTGGCGTGCTCTCGCCCCTGGGCGTCGCCGCAACGCTGGTCGGCCGCGCGCTGCCGCTCCCTGACGGCGGAAGACCGCTGCGGTCCCTCTCTGCCGCCCTCAGATCGCCGAGAAGCCGCTCCACCTCGACGAACATGATGCGCGAGTCCCTCACGACGGCGTCCTCGTCGACACGGTACGTTGAAGGCTCTGCGTCACCCTCGCCGTCTACCGACGCCTCGCGCTTCATGAACGAATTGCCCGGGCCGCGATACGGGTCGAGGTTGTACATGATGGCGTTGGAGAACATGTGAACCAGTTCGCGCTCGAGCTGCTCGCTGTTGATAATGGACTTGGGCGGCAGGAGGTCGCTGCTGATGGGCAGCCACAGCGTGGGCGTTCCAGGGTCTCCGTCAGGGAGCTTCTTGGCCGCCTCCACCGCTGCTCTGTTCCCGTGCGTCATGGCCGCCCGGATCGATTTGATGTCCTGGGGTTGCAGGATGAGGCCCTTGTAGCCCGGCGCGTCTCGCTCGCGTATCGCGTGCGCAAACTGGTTGGCGCAACGGTGACTGCTAATCTGATCCAAGGCAGGGTTGCTAATCTTGCCGAACTGCCGTGTCCAGAGCACATGTGTCGGCGTGCTCGCGGGCTGCGGTGGAAGCTCTATGGGGGTGTCCTGGCGCTTCCGTTTGTGCGCTAGACGGGACGACACGCTGCTAGGCGTAACGGCATGTCGTCGGCTCGGTCCGCTTTCGTCCGCAGTTGTGTCGCCGGCCTCGTCCGGTGGTCGTGGGGTAGCCTCTTCGTTCTTAACTCGAGGTGCCAGTTCGTGATCGTCCATGGACAGCTCATCCGCCTGCGAGGCCACCGACTGACTTCGTGCCACGACACGAGAAGGCGTGTCCTGAGCGGCCTCCCTCTGCATGCTTCGGGATGGTCGGCCACGCTTCGGGACCTTGGCCTCCTTGGTGTCTTTCTGCTCCTTCTGCGCAGGCTCCACAGACTTGGGCAGCTGTTCCTGCTTGGGCTTGGCATTGGTGTGTTCCGCCTTTGGCGTGGCTTGCGACGATGGTGTTTGTGAAGGGGTGGCTGCAGGCAAGTTGGCGGCGGGAAGAACCGGGCTGAGTGGCTCGTAGGCCGGGCTAGGAATGTCTCCTGCTGGTCTACCCTGCGCAGGCGGGCGTGGTGTCGAAGGCGTTGACTTGGCCGTCCATCGCGTGCCGGAACCAGTTACGATGAAGGAAGGAGAGCTCGCGACAGGTGTCTTCGGCGCCACAGTCGTACTGGCAGTTCGCTGCGCCGGAGACGGGGAGGCAGGTAGCTGAGAAGAAAGGTGAGGAGGAATCGCGGGTTTGGGGGGTTGATTGGTGTAAGGCGAGCCAACACGTCTCTGCGCATTGGCAGACTGCTGCTGCGACTGCGGAAGAGGCGAAGGACTAAACTGCTGCTGAGCGTATTGCGGCGTGTGCGCTGCCGGCTGCTGTTGCTGCCCCTGCTTTTGTGTAGGTTGGGCTACCCATGCTGGCGGTGGTACCAGCGGCTGTTGTTGTTGCTGGGCAGGAGGGGTGGGAGCAGCCGCAGGAGCTGCAGCAATAGGCCGGACCTGAGGAGGGACGTATCCAGTACTGGCTTGAGGAGGTTGCTGCTGCGGTTGAGCCTGTGCAGGCCGCGCTTGAGGCACTGTCGGGGGAGGGACAGGAGTCGTGGAAGGTGGCCTCTGAGGTGCTCCGACTGGCTGGGAGGGTTGGAAGGTTGGGACGGCTCGTCCTGCCGGGTGTACGGGAGGCGCCAGCTGGCCCGCCGTCTGCGGGGGTACCAGGACTGGTTGTTGTTGTGGTTGCGGAGATGGCTGCGGAGGTCGTGGTCCCTGGCCTGTGTGAGGAGTTGGCTGGGACTGAGGTGGATGAGATGAGTGTTGTCCTTGAGGCGGCGGATGCCATTGCACGGATTGCTGCTGCTGTCCTGGTGTGGACGGCGCATTGCTCACCGGGCCTTGCAGCTGTGGAGGTCGAACCTGGGGAGGAGCGGTCCCAGGAGGCTGGTACGGCTTCTCCCATTTCAGGGTGCCGGGGGTCGCAGGCTGCGGCGTCGGTCCAGGAGGCCCGGGGGTCTTGGGCTTCGCAGCATCTGGTCGCGGTGAGATGGCGGGCAAGGGCACTGGCGTGGTCGACTGGAGACTGCGAGGTGGTGGCTGGCTGGCTCCCATCGGTGGTTGAAGGACCTGGCTCGGTGGGCCTGTAGGCTTGAATGGTTGCTGGGCCTTGACCTGAGGCGGGAGGGGTGGTGTCTGTGTCTGTGGCACAGCCGTTGGCGGCGCCGCAATAGAACCTGGCGTAGGTGCGACATTGCGGGGAGGTGCTTGTTGCTGAGGCGCTGGAGATGACTTTGCTTGTGACGGAACCGGAGATGGTGTCGGAACAGCAGGCTGGGTCGCAGCAGGTACAGGAGATGGTACGGGAGGTTGAGAAGCTGCGACGGGGGCGGGACTAGGGCCCTTTGGTGGTTGAGGAGGTCGTTGGAGGTCCGGCGTTGGTGTCGGCGTTGGCGTCGGCGACGGCGCGGCCACGGGGGCGGCAGCCTGCGCTGCTGCCAAACGCTTCGCTTCCGTCCTGGCCTTCTCTTCGTCGCGTTCGGCCTGTTCAAGTCCATGAATCTCCCTCTGCAGAGCTACCAGTCGGCGCTCATCCTCCCTCACGGCTTTGACCGTTTGCTCGCGGTATCTGGCGTACAGCTTCTCGACCAGAACAGGTATCTTGCCGAAATTGTCGATGACATCTTTCAGCGACGGCAGAGGTGGGCTCTGGGCCTTTCGCTTCTTCGAGTTGGGTGACAGTCCAGCGTCAGCATTCGCATTGGCATTCGCGGCGGCGGCGGCGGTGGCAGCTTCACTCCTGACCTCCTCCCGCACTAGGTGCAGGAAGAGCTGGCGAAGCGCATCCGGGCTGAGGCGTGCGGCGTCGAAGGACGCGTCGTGCTTGATGAGAGCGTTGGCCTTGAGCAGGTCGGAGACGCGAGCAAAGGCAGCGGCTTCGACGCCGTGGACGAGGAGGGCCTGGAACAGAAGCAGCGACTCGAGCGGGGTATAGGCTGCGGTATTCATGCCCCAGTCGGCGATTCCGCCGCGCCGCTGCTGAGGGAGGAGATGGATGGGCGCCACGGTCTGGAGTCGCAGAGAGGTCAAGTCAGAAAGGTGTCATCAAGACGATGGGATCGCGGGGGGGGGCGACGAGGTTGGGTCCGAACACGTACTGGCAGCCTTTATGCGCTATGGGAGGGATAATGATGCATCTATCTGCGCGCCTTCCGAGGTGAGCGGGGGCTGATGGGGCCGTTCGGATGGGCGCGCGATGGAAGGCTGATTGGGTTGACGATGTTTTTTTCGCGGTCGGCCTTGAAGGTCACGTGAGACTTGGGAGAGATGGGAGATGTGGTCCTGCGGAGATGCTGATGCTCTTCGTGGTGGTGCATGGAACTGGTGGCAGCGCGGGTCAAAATTTGTTGCGTTGTCGGGTGCGGCAGGAGAATCACGTACGGTGGGTGAGAAAGGCCAGGGTAGTGTTTATGTAATACGAGGTAGTTGTCGAAGCACCTGCCGTACACTGCTGACGGGGGGCGCGTACTCAGCAATTTGTGGACGATTCATCCATGGGCTCCATCTGGGTCCGGCCTAACAGGAGATTCATTTCACCACGTCCAGTAGGTGAAGACAAGTCGATTTACATCGACTCATCTCATTGTCGTGAGATGCCCTCAATCCACGTCCAGGAGTTCAACCACATAACCTTCTTCCCACGAACTGTGCTCTGTAGCCAGCTTGCTGCCCTGATCCTGCCACGTACTTGGATCCGGGAATGCTGCTACTGATGTCATGACTCTCGTCAGCCAGCCAAGCCACGGCCACGAAATGGGTGTCTCACGGGTGATGCCGTCATGTGAATCCCGAGGATAAGGCTGATTACTGTTTGTTATCTCGTGAGGACGTCACTCGGAGGTGCAAGCTAGGCTTCTCATAGTTCGCCAGTCACCAGGCATCGGCCACCCAGGGCATCACATTGCAAGGCGTCATCGTGGCCTCTGGGGAACTTTGTAGGGCTCCTTTGCAGGTTCATGCACCCATCCCAGGCAAGGCACGATCTGATTCCCGACGCGGAGCGATCTGCATGAGCATGAGCATTACCAGGCGGGCTAATCTCTCTGCCCGTCTCAAACAGTGTTGACAGTGCATGTCATGCTGCCGGCCCCTCGGCAAGATCCCCTAATCTCATGCACCACGCGCTAAGGAGCTGGGAGCCTGAGGGCGCTTTGGGGGCCCTAGGAGCGCACTTGGGGCGCACTCGAGGTACCCGTGCCGCCCGCTGACAGGACGCTTCGGGGCGGTTTCCCCACCATCGGGCAGCTGGGATGCACGGTGCGGGAAGGGTTTCCAGGCACGCCCCGCGCATTAGCAGTGGGAGCGCTGCTGTTAGCGCCTGACTAGCCGTCCCAGCTACCCCAGTAGCTGCATGGAGCCCCTATTCCGGCACTCGAGACAGGACACAGCTCGCATCCATCAAGCCGTCCCTCGACACACATCGAATCCATACGGGTTCAGCCAGAAGCAATGGGAGCTTCGTATTAGCCCAACAATGTTAAGATACGATACCATACCATGCTTAAAGCAGCCGCATGGACCTGAGGTTCCTCACTGGACCAGGGCATCAAGGCATGAAGCACGCCCGCCAAGCCAGCATGAATCTCCTAAGTGCATCTGTTGGCCCGTGACAGGGGCCCAGCTGATTGCTCTCCCCAGCGAGGGTTTAGCTGCTGATCATCCCGGTCGCTTTCCCCCCCAATCCCCCCCCAATCCCAATCGACCGACCCCCCCTTGGGCCCCTTAATCGACCCGACCACGCTGCACCACCACCACTACCACCAAGCACAGCAAAGCAAGCAGAGCTCCCCAAAAACCTTTGACGTCTTCCTCTCCTCCACCACCTTGCATCTACACTACCCAACCTGCATCTGCATCTTCATTTTCCCCGCGTACTCTCACACCGTCAGCCAACACCAAAATTCGACTACCCACACGTCAATACCGTCAAAGTAGCAGCCATGGCCCAGAACATGACCGACGCCGAGCTTGACCGCGAGTGGCAGCCCAATGGTCGCCGCCCTCAGTCGTAGGTGCTCCCTTGATTGTCCGCCGTCTTGCGCATCGCCTTGCAGTACTTGTGCCACGATAGACCCAGAGCTGACAGATTCCTCCAGCACCATCGCTCGCTCCTTCTCCCAGGAGCTGATGGACATCTTCCGCATCGAGAACAGCGTCGCCGACATGGACGAGAAGATTGACCAGCGGTGCGTCCTGCCCCCCATCCACCCCTCCACAGAGCTCCTTGTCATCGTCCTTCTCCTACCTTCGATCACCGCCTTTTATCGAAAGCACCAGCTAATCCCCCTTCTAGCAAGCAAAACGTCCAGACCCAAGCCTCCGAGCTCGAGGCCCTCGAGCGCCGCATCCGCGAGATGGAAGAGCGTCTCAAGCGCGGCTCCTCTTCCTCCCACCCGCGAGGTGCCATCTCCACCCAACAGCAGCCCTCGACCTCCTCCTCCTCCGCAACCGCGACGGCAACCAAAGATGGGTCCCGCTCCCGACCAGGTACGGCGCGTCAGAACCAGCCTCCCGCCCCGTCCTCGGCCAACATGCCGCCCACCCCCACTGCCAGCGAAGGTGATTACGAATTCGTCGGGAGGGACGACCTCCTCGACCGGCCCCCTTCCCAGAATGCGCGGCACTGAGCCCCCCTGACTTCACAACACGTTTCCACACTCTCTCCCCCCTTCTGAGACACGGCACCATCCTCTTTCCTTACTCGAGTCACGGGGCGCCAGACAGACATTTGACCCGAGGATCAAAAGCTGACCCTCACCTCCACTCAAGATGGCGACCGCGGCCAGGCCTGAACGTCTCGTTCCGTTTTTTCTTCGATCCACCTGAACAACTCATCCACTCAAGGCCACGGACCGGCTTGGCGTGCGCTCGACTTTCGCTGATACCCCAACTTCTTCTTCCCACCTGCGAAACCGTCCGGCTATCCGGTGTGCTTTCACGACTTCTTCGTCCTTCTCTCTCTTCCGATAATGGCGGGGGCCCCTCAGGGTGCCGCTCCCAGGACATCTCGACCTTTTTTTCCGTGGATGACGAGCCCACCCACGGACGCCCTTTCTCTAGATGGCTTTTCTCTTGACGCCCATTTGATTTGTTCGACAGTTGGTTGGCGTTTTTGCGGCATGGTGTGCCCACCCTCCCCCATTTCATCTCAGGATCTCGACCTCCGGGGCGGGTGGTCCTGACATTCGACCCGGGGGGACGGCCCAGAGATACATCTATTTGATTCGGAGCATTGGATGAGGGATGGGCTGGGCGGGATGGTTGTAGGACCCTACGGGGTACGGGGAGAACCCTAGCGAGCCCTCGAGGGGGTTGCGCGGACGAGCCTGCAGATGTGTATATACCAAGAGAGCTGGAGACGGTAAAGCATTTTAATTTTTGTCCCCGATGGACAAGACGCCGCGCTGTGTGCCTCTCGCTCCGCCACGGAGCTCTTAGAACAACGCTACCCAAACAAGCCAGAACGCCGTGCTCTCTGTTCTATCCCAAGCCAAACATCCAGTGCAGCGCAGACAGATATGGTCCGGCCCTGCCGGCCGTGATCTCTCACTTCGCCTCGTCCTCGTCCTCTGGCACCGCCTTCCGCGGCCAGTCGCGGCAGATGTCTATGTCCTCCCTCGGAAACCACATCTCCAGGAACAGGTAGATCAGGTAGTCGATGATGACGCACAGGCAGAACAGCTTGCCGGCCCAGATGCCACACCCGTAGTACCGTTTCAAGCGGTCAATCAGCGCGAAGCTCCTCTCGCTGGCGCGGCCCCTCGCGACACTATAGCGCGGTGACGCGGCCCCATCGTGCTCGTCAAACTCCTCCTCGTCGTCCTCGTCCTCGTACAAGCTGCGGTAGACGCGCTCGGTGCGCTCGGCGACGTTGGTCCACGAGTACATCTTCTTGACCTGCTCGTGGAAGCGCTCGGTGCGAACGCGATTGGCGCGCAGGGCGGCGATGGCCTTCCCCGTGGCGGCGACGAGGTCGTCCTCCTCGGGGCGGGCGAAGACGGTCATGTGGGAGGGGAGCACCTCGGGGATGCCGCCGACCTGGGTGCAGACGACGTAGAGACCGCACGAGGCGGCCTCGACGATGACGGTGCCGAAGGCCTCGGTGAGGGACGGGTGGAGGTAGATGTGGCCGCGGACCATGACGTCGCGCACCTCCTCGTGGCGGACGGGGCCGAGCATCTCGACGCGGTCCTGGAGGACGTTCTGCTCGATCATCTGCTCGAGGTCGATGGCCTTGGGGCCCGAGCCGGCTATGACGAACCGGGTGTTGGGGTTGTTGTAGAGGATCGGGGGGATGGCGGCCGTGAGGAGGTCGGTACCTTTATTGTAGAAGAGGCGGGAGATGACGACGATGGTGATGATGTCGTTGGGGCCCAGAGGCTGGGCGGGCGGCGGGTTGTGGGTGAAGTTTGTGTCGCCAGAAGGGTTGGAGGGGTAGTTTTTCGGGCGGAAGTTCTCGGCGACGACGGCGTTGGGTATGACGGAGACCATGAGAGGGTCGAGGGAGGCTCGCAGGACGGTATTCTCCTTGCTGGAGGGGCACGTTAGCTTTGGTCCGGGGGGTTAAAAGATTGCGCTTACCATGTATGGCTGACGCATATGACATGGTCGACGTCGCTGAGGGTGAATTTGAGAAGCTTGTTCGTAAGGATGCTCGTAGCATCTGCGAAGCCGAAGAGCGAGTGGTCTGTGAAGAGGGTGCGCAGACCCATGGTTCTGCCGTGGAGGATGGCCTCGTGGCAGAGACTGCTTAAGCTGGCATGGCCGTGGACGATCTCGATCCTCTCGCGAATGACGATGTTGCGGAAGATGGGGAAGAAGGAGAAGACGGTGGGGAAGGTGGCCTGGCGGAAGATGACGAGGAAGGGCACATGGTAGACCTTGAGCCCGTTGGTGAGGTAGCGCACGCCGGTGCGGCCTTCGTAGGCGTGTGTGATGACGATGACCTTGTGGCCTCGGTCGATGAGTTTCGAGGAGAGCTGATAGATATGGCTCTCGATTCCTCCTGGCTGCGGAAAGAAGAAGTCGCACACCATGGCGATGTTGAACGTCCGGCGGCGGGGCATCGTGGCGGTCATCTGGTGTGCTGCTACCTGAGTGGATGTTGAGGCATGTCTGGAGTTGCTGCGGTCGTAACGAATGGCACCGAGAGTTCTTGCATCAATATGACGATTGCAAAGAGTCGAGAGAGAGTTCAAAATCGCCGTTGAATCCTTCGGCGCGCAATGGTCAACATTTAGGCCTCTGGCATCGACATCGAATTCACCCTCAGACAGGTGGTCCAGGGGGCCAATTGGACAGGGGATGGATCGGATCGAGACAGCTCGAGCACGTCCCTTGGAGCGAGCGTGAAAGATAAGGGGCGGTGGAGACCGGCAGAACAGCGATAAGGGAATGCGACGGATCGTCTCCCAATTTTTTTGGAAGCTGCCTCTTATGCCCCTCCGGCGAGTCGCAGTGACGACAGAGTACGAACCTCGACATCTTGTCGCTCAACCAGCCAAACAAATTGGCCAAAATTCGTCAAAATGTACAATCGATACGTTCCCCCGCCATCGAAGGGGAAGACGTCTGCCTCCTCACCATCTGGTCAAGACGATGCCAACAACTCAGGCTCGACTACCGAACCCACGTCAGGAACACAATACGCTCGCTACATCCCTCCAGCAAAGTCTGCAAAGACCGCGACAGATTCCACACCTCAATCGGGAGCGAATTCGCATGATGCGTTGTCCCCGGCTACGAAGCGCAAGCATGCAAGCTCTGTGAACGGCGCGGAAAGCCCTGCGCCGCAACCCAAGAAGTCTAAGAAGTCAGAGGACCCAGAGAAGGCCGAGAAGAAGGAAAAGAAGAAGAGGGAAAAGGAAAGCCGGGACAAGCCGAAGAAGAAGAAGGATGCGGAAGATGGCAATGCAGGCCAGGACGACGAAGACAAGGTGCCCTCGCGGTATGCTTCAGTTCTGGCGAAGAAGGCCAAGTCGATCAAGGCTCCTGTGCCATTGCCCGAAGGTGCGGATGCCATGGATGTGGACGAAGACGCCGAAGAAGAGGATGTCGAGATGCACGGATTGGAACCGCTGCCGCAACCCGAACCTGTGGCCGCCGACACGGCTAAGATGTCCTATGAGACTCTGCCGCCGTGGCTTGCAGCTCCGATACGCGTCGCCGCCGACACGAGGACACCATTTCCGAGATCGGTATCAACGCCCGCTCAGCCAAGGTCCTGGAGTCGAAAGGCTTCAAAGACGCCTTCGCCGTCCAGACGGCCGCGATACCGCTGCTTCTCCCGTCGTGCAAGCACCGCCAGGGCGACCTGCTGGTCGCAGCGGCTACTGGTTCCGGAAAGACTCTGGCTTATGCGCTGCCCATTGTTCGCGACATCAGTCAGGGTCAGGTGACGAGATTACGGGCGCTTGTCGTCTTGCCTACACGAGAGCTTGTCAATCAGGCGCAGGAGGTCTTCCAGCTCTGCGCCGCCGCGTTTGATGCTCGGGATCAGAAGAGGGTGCGCATTGGCATCTCTATTGGTAGCCACCAATTGAAAAACGACCAGGCGAACCTGGTAGAGCAGACGGAGCGATACGACCCCGCGGCTTATGCGGAGGCTGGGAAGAGGGACCGCGAGGCCTGGACTACGCTTGAGGACTCGGATGTCGAGGGCGGAGCGCAGGCGTCCAGGCCAATCATGGGCAACCTGCCAGATCACGTTGTCGGCTACAACTCTAAAGTCGACGTCCTCATCTGCACGCCCGGAAGGCTCGTCGACCACATCAACCACACGCCGGGCTTCACACTGGACTACGTCCGCTGGCTGGTGGTTGACGAGGCGGATAAGCTTCTGGCCCAGAGCTTCCAAGGGTGGTTGGACGTCGTCATGCCGAAGCTGCGTACCAACAAGTTCAGCGCTCGCGACTTCCCCGACTCGAACCTCACTGGCGTCCGCAAGGTTGTGCTCAGTGCCACGCTGACCCGGGACCTGAGTTTGCTTGGCGGCCTGCAGCTGAGGAGACCCCAGCTCATCGTTCTGGAGGGTGGCAAGGCGGATGGCAAGACACAGGTGGCGGAGCACACGCTGCCCAGCACGCTCAAGGAGTTCGCGACGAGAGTCTACGACACCAGGCTTAAGCCACTGTACCTGCTCGACCTGTTGCAGGGCAAGCATCTGCTCTCGCCCGCGAATTCTGCGCCGAAGAGCAAGTCGAAGCCCTCGAAACTAGTCGCTGCGGACGACGATACCTCGTCCGAAGACGAGTCGGATACTTCCTCGGACGCATCCTCAGACACCTCCTCTGACGCCGACTCCAGCTCCGACTCGGACACCGACTCAGAAACCCCCAAGGCGCCTTTCAAGAAGACAGCCCTCATCTTCACAAAGTCCAACGAATCCGCCATCCGTCTCTCCCGCCTCCTGTCGCTCCTCTCGCCGTCCCTCGCCCCCCTCGTTGGCACGCTCACCTCCACCCAAAAGACCTCCCACCGCCGCCGCGTCCTTGCCTCCTTCACGGCCGGCACGCTCCGCATCCTCGTCGCGTCCGATCTTGTCGCGCGTGGTATCGATCTGCCGACGCTCGACAACGTTATCAACTATGACCTCCCGGCCAGCGCAGCGGGCTACGTGCACCGTGTTGGACGTACGGCTCGTGCGGGACGCCAGGGACGGGCGTTTACGCTCGTCGAGACACGGGAGAGCGGATGGTTCTGGGGTGCGGTTGCCAAGTGGGAAGGCATTCGACGAAGTGAAGAGGTGGGACGGTTGGTCATTGTTGAGAAGGACGCAGAGGAGGGAGGATTCGGCGGGGACAGGATGGAGAAGTATGAGAAGGCTCTGGAGGAGCTTGGGAAAGAGGCTGGGGAGGTGCGGAAGCAGAGGTAGAAGAAGCAGAACGACAAAAGACAGAAGTTGTACATCACGCATGGGATGCTGGTCAAGTCATGAAAGCGCCAACTGGACAGATGGCGTACAAGGGACACCCGTCTGCGTGAATGTGTGCCGTGGCATAGGAAACACTCTGGGTCCTTGCTATGGTCTATTGATCAGGGCGATCGTGTACATAGCACGCTGATGAAGTGCTCGTCACAGGAGGCTTGTGCTCTGTCAGTGTAATCTTGCTATGGCAACAGCACGTATTCCTCACCACCACGTGACTTTAAATAAGAACTGAGAAGGTATTATGTGTGCAGTTTACCGCCCAATGAACCAGGCTCAGTAACCACGCTCACCGCCTTGAGAAGGACACAACATTGCCATGAGTGCCCAAGTTATCACCGTTGCGTATCCTTTCGAAGGAAAATATGCTCTCCATGTTGATTCAAGGGAATCGAGTATCTCGTTTGTTGGACCGGCGACTGGCGTGTCCCTCCAGATCTTTCGGCTTTTCCACGCTTCAGAATCGATGGACCATTTGCTAGGATAGTGCCTCACACTGAACCCGCCCATGCCCTCTGGGCCGCATCCCGAGCGGTCGCATACGGCTCAGATGCTCATATTCGAGAGTTCCAGCACACAACAGACGAATTCTCCATGTGTAAAGTCGCCATCAACGAGGTCCAGCGTCGCAAGATCCAGTTGGAATTCGAAATTCTGCGCCACTTATACACAACAGGAGCGAGGGATGTGGTTCCTCGGACGGATCCGACTCCTTTGCGAGACGTCCATGGCATATTCGGGTTCAGGATGGAGAAGCTTCTCGATATCGAACCAGAGAATCGAAGGTGTTGTTGGGATGGGGTGAAAAACGCAGTCTCTAGGATTCACGACGCCGGCGTTGCTCAGCAGGATATTTCACCAAGCAACGTCATGACAAAGGGGAACGGAGGTATAGTTGTTATTGATTTCGGTCGCGCAGAGTTCACGCGAGATTTATCTGGCGATTTTGGCCGCCTTGCTATGTACCAGGGTACACGTTACTACATCACAACATGAGAGATGAAGCTGATTTTGATTCTCAGAGGTATAGACAGGGCCGGCAGCAGTCGGATCTGTTGCCGATTCGGCTAGTCTCCAACATTCGCCGCATACAGGAGGTTAGTCAACTAGGCTCCCTAAGAAGAGATCGTGTTTTTTTTTTGGTTCTCGCAAGGACGTTTCGACACGTCCAGACACTTCCATTCCGGGAAATAGAGAGTTGCGGAAGCAGAAGCATAAGACGCATAACTCGCAGAGCGACTGCAGACATGAGGTATACATCATCACGCATGTTGTTCAAACGATGCAAATTCTAGCTAGATATATTCGGCGTGTATGGGATATTTGCACCTGTCTGCTTGGATAAGGGCTGGAACACAACGTGTGCTCTCGCGAATAAAAGTTGAAAAGCAGGGTTTGACCGTGTTTCCTAGTATCCCAGCGATGCGGTAAATGCGCCAAATGCATCCCACGCCTCTGGTTCCTCGAAATATCTCAGCAGGTGTTCACGCCAGTCGGACTCGCGGCCCACGGTGAAATCAGCCTTGCAGAACTCCCAGTAGTCCGGCCACCAACCAGACTGTTCCCAATCAATGATAGCAACGATCTGCTCTGGTGACTCTGGATTGACCATAATATTGCTCAGGTGGAGATCCGCATGGGTGAAAACTACCTCGGCGTCATCGGGAACCAGGTGGCGCCAGCCATCAGGGATCTCCTCAACTGTCCTTCCGGGCCAAAGATGTTCAAATCCCATCTTGCTCGTTTTTGCAATCCAGTCATGCAAGTCTTTGACCGAAGCAAAAGGCCCGGCCCATGGTCTTTTGTCTCTGTTATTATTGATCGCGACGTCGTAGAGCGCCGTGCCGTCAATGCGAGCTAGGCTGATCAGTCTCACAAGAGAAAAGATGGATTGTCGGTTCATGGGAAACTTACAAATAAGGGGATGCGGTGAGTCTCGAGATAGCGTCCGAAGCTTCGACACCATGTCCTTTAACGTGCCCCAGAATCCGTCCCTCTGTTCCTTGGTCATCTCCGGCCAGCATTTCTCGACGGTGACTCCCTGGACGAGCTCCATGTACAACAGGATATAATCGTCCTGAGTAGTCCAGCCATAAATTTCGGGAACAGGCACTTCCGGTAGGATTCGGCGAAGAGCCCATAGGCATCTGCCCTCACTAATGTGGACGTTTTCTTCTCGGCCAAATTTCACAAGGAGTCCGAGAGACTTGAAAACCGCCGGAGGAGGCCGTTCATCCTCACTCCGGGCTAGGGAATGTTGCTTTGCGCATTGCGCCTTAACGTCTGACAGCGTGGGGAGAGGGGTATCTGGGTGGTGGTGGAAGTAGCTGGAGTCTTTGAAGACAACGGTCGCTTGGGCAGGAAGCTCGTTTGTCTGTAGCGTTGCGGCGACAGTCATGTTGATATCGTGCTTGGGAGTGTCGGCCACTTGTAGCGAGTGCACAGCGACCTTGGCAGAATTTAAACGGTAACACAGGTTGACAACTATAGGTTGCAGCCCATGACGGTTGACTTAGAACCTATACTGGTGAGGGGTTGGGCAATACCTGGAAGGCACCTGCTTACGTACATGGCCAAAATACCTCTCAGCCTTAGCACCGGCAATGGGACGATGGACGGTGAAGATGAAGGCTGAAATACCACTAAGGACAGAGGAAACTAGAAAAAACTACAGTTAGATCCAGTCCTCCTAAATTTCCCGGCAAGCTACAGCCGCAAATCGGGGTTGACTATGGACCGAAACGCCACGGACAGCATTTCCTCTCGCAGATGCATTGATAAATGGCTCTTTCAAGACAACCCAGGCTCAAGATTCAAGATTATCACAGGCGTGCTATGCATGTCATGAATAATTGACCATCGTGTTTGGAGAGTCAAAGTGATGGGCAGACGAGCTGTCTTCGTGGCACTCAATTGCCCAACATCAGGTGGAAAGACTGCCCAATCTGAGGCCAGTAGATTTGATTAAGTATCACTGATGTGGCAGCTTGAGTAGGGTGTGCCAAGCGTATGACAATGGGTTATAGACAGTTCTCAGCCATCAAGAAGAACGAAGTCGGAGGGCAAGCGGGAACGGGTTTGACTAGGAGAGCCTCCAGACTGGCGGCCTGTACCAGCGCCATGCGGCATTCTCCTTGCCTTCGGGTAGCAAAAGATCCAATCGCCTCAATGTGGCAAGACCCCGCTGATCACTTGCGCTCGGCAGATGCGAAGGAAAAAGACTTTCCGCGGCAGGGGAAGCGGACGAGGACCTCATCGTCACCAAAAAGGAGGCAGTCCTCGAGATATAGCAAGTGGGAACGCGTTTGACCAGGACAACTCCCACGGCGCGATTCGCGACGCCTGACTCATCGACTTGGCTTCCGAAAGGAGCCAGCAGGCAGCCCCGCATACTGCCAGGCAGATGCCGACGGTGCACGTCGCATCGCCGGCCAGACCATGGGCTGAGGGCCGCCGTCCGACGATGCGCGCCGGGGATGGCCTGATGATAACTCGGAATGGTGAGGCCGCGGCCATCGGCGAAGGCCGGTTTAGGACATGGGGTGCGGGTCATAGGGCGAGGAAGGGGGTGTCGCCGCTCTTGGGATTTGTTGGCATGGCCCCGTGGGGAGCCGTGAAGTCTTGTGCATCGATCTGTCGATTGATTTGATTATAATCACGAGTGGGGAGAGACTTAGATGGCTGCGGACGGTCAGTGTAGGGGACAAATCTATGGCCTAATACATAGCATTCTCATTCATCTTCAAGTGACGGGTGTCAGACGAGGAGCGCTGAAGAGTATAATAGGACGGCCGATAGAAGTAGACGGGGACTCTATGTACACCGCTTACGATTGATCAAGAAAACGCCGGAAAGTTGAAGTTGATACTAAATTGTAATCTATCAGTTCATACTCTATCCGGGGTTATCATTCTCAGCCATGATCCAAGGCATACCTAGGCATGATCAGCTTGTAAGTCGCAATTGTGCACGTAACAAGTTGTGCAGACCCCCGTCCACTCATGCTCCAGATAAAGCAGCGGCATTTACATCGACGATGATTGGCTCATCTTTTACCGGCACAGGCTCCCATCGGGGCCAGCAGGATTGCAGCTTCCTCTTCCAGAAAGAGCCGCCCGGGCGAACCCCACCATTTGCGCCTACCCCCGCCAATGGCTGCCCCACCGACTCCCCCACCAAGATTTGGTCTCCCCTCTCACATGGGACGGAAAGAAGTCAGCGGCGGCGGCGACTGCTTATTTTTTGACGATAGTACGTTTATTTTATCTTGCCCTCTTTTCCACCCGCCCAACTTTCCGCCGGCTCGTCTTCACTGTATATAATCCCATCGACCACATATCTCCGTCCCCATTCGTCTCTCCACCTCCTAGCGACTGTTCAAACCCCACAACACATCGAGCCCCACCATCACAGCCGCCACGATGCCCGCCGACGAGCTCCCCATGGATCTCCCCATCATCGACCTCGACGTCTTCCTCCACAAGCCCCAGGACTCCCCCGAGTCCAAGGCCGAGTGCCTCAAGGCTGCCAACGCCCTCATCACCTACGGCGCCCTCGTCCTCCACGACTCGCGCGTCTCCGAAGACGACAACACCACCTTCCTCGACCTCCTCGAGGACTACTTCGCCCAGCCCCTCGAGGATCTCCAGCGCGATGAGCGCCCCGAACTCTCCTACCAGATCGGCGTGACCCTCGAGAACACCGAGAAGCCCAAGTGCGCCGTCGACGAGCCCTGCCTCGACGTCATCGCCCGTCTCGCACCCGAGGAGCGTCCCCTCGACATCTCCGCCCACAGCCCCGACCCCAAGTGCCGCTTCTTCTGGCGCATGAACGACGCGCCGCCCCCCGAGGTCAAGACGCAGTTCCCCGGCCTCAACGCCGCCAACATCGTCCCCGATGCCCCTCACATCCGCGACCGGTGGACCCCGGCCATGGACCACTGGGGCGCCACCATGAAGCAGGCCGTCGAGGGCGTCGCTTCCATGGCCGCCGCCGGCCTCGACCTGCCCGCCGACACCTTCACCAACGCCGCCCGCTACGGACCCCACCTGCTGGCGCCCACCTCTTCCGACCTGCGCCGTTACGACCAGCCCGACACCATCCTCGCCGGCTTCCACACCGACCTCAACTTCCTCACCATCCACGGCCGCTCCCGCTACCCCGGCCTGCACGTCTGGGCCCGCAACACGGGCAAGAAGATCGCCGTCAAGATTCCCCAGGGCAGCTACCTGCTCGTCCAGGCCGGCAAGCAGCTCGAGTACATGACCGGCGGGCTCGTCAAGGCCGGCTTCCACGAGGTCGTCATCAACGAGAAGACCATCGCGGCCATGAAGCGCCGCACCGAGGAGCACCCCGACCGGCCCCTGATCCGCATCTCCTCCACCATGTTCTACCACCTGTCGTCCGACCACGACCTCGCGCCCGTGCCCGCGCTCGCCGAAAAGGCGAAGCAGGTCCGCGCTCAGCAGTTCGATCTCGGCAAGGACGAGGGCGCCGAGGTGGTGTACCCGCCCACCAAGGTCGGCTTCCAGGTGCAGGACGAGCTTAAGCACATCGCCCTGATGGCTCAATGAGTTAGATAAAGATCATAATTGAAATCGTAATAATGTGTCATGCTATTTTTTTCTTCTTCTCGTAACATCGTGCCGCGTCAAGTCGCGCCTCACGCCTTGTGCACCTTCTCGTACACGGCCTCGCCCTCCGCAGCGTCCACTCCCTCCCGGACGACCCGCTCGACGGCCTCGGTGACCGTCTCGGTGCCATCGAGCAGGTCGATCCACGACGTCTTGACGCCCTCCTCCTCCACCAGCTTGGCCGCCACCTCGGCGACGCTCCGCCGCGACACGTTCCCCTTGGCGGCCCTCGTCTTGCCGAGCTCGACACCGCCCGCGGGCTCGTCCGTCAGCGTCCCTGGGCGCAGGCTCACGGCGGCAAAGTCGGCGCGCGACGCCCCCGCCTCGTACAGCACCTCGTCCGCCACGATCTTGGCCTCGTAGTACTTGGCCAGCGCCTCGTTGACCTTCTGCGCGTCGCTCCAGGCGCCGGCGTTCCACCACGAGGGCGGCGCGCGGCGGGACGCCAGGTACGAGATGAGGATGAACTTCTTGATCGAGGGCGTGGCCGCCGAGGCGTTGAGGAAGTGCGTGGCCGCGTCGCGGTCGATGGCGCGGGTCTTGTGTCCGTCAGCACGGGTTCGGGCGTCGAGCCAAGGGATATTGAATCACGATAAGGGGGCAAGCAGGGAGGAGAAGGGGGGGCGAGGGGGGCTTACGCGCTCGGGACCGCCCTTGCCGCCGGCGCCGGCGCTGAACACGACCGTGTCGGGCTTGACCTCGGAGAGAATGGCCTGGGCGCGGTCCTGGGTGGTGACGTCCTCGAGCGAGCGGATGAGGACGTTGAGGGTGCCCTTGGCGTCGGCGGGGGCGAGGCCGCGGATCGTGGGGGCCTGGTCGTCGGCGCGGATGACGCTGGTGACGGTGTGCGAGGCGCGGAGGAGGAGCGGCGTCAGGTGCTGGGCGATCTTGCCGTGGCCGCCGAGGATGAGGACGTGGGGCATGGTGGTGGCTGGATGGCTCTTTGGCGTGATTCTTTTGGGATTCAGGGGTCACGAGAGTGAGACTGAGACTGCGAGACTTCTACAGCGGTGGTGAGGGTGGTGAGATTGATTATGAGTGCTTCAGGAGCTTTGCGAGGAGTCGCTTTATACAGCTGCCCGCACGCAACACACGGTTTGTCGCACGTCACGACGCGGGGACGATGACGTAATGTCTCCCTGCGTGCTCGTCCGACGATTGATCATCCAGCAGCTTAGCAATTGAGTTTCGGGGCTTCTGCTTTCTGTTTTCGGCGTCTCTGGGGAGGGACAGTATGTCCGATCGGGGATAACTGCCGTGGGGCAGTGTGGTGATGCCGGCGGCCATCTGGGAGGCGAATTGAGATGTGAGCAGAATTGCTATTCCCGCAGGATTCATAAGGAGGGGACGCGGGATGCAAGACGCGAGACCTTGATGGCCTGTGATTGACTGGGGCGAGTCGTCCATGTGAACAATTCTTGATTTCGAGAAGAAATGACTCGGGCTGTGGGGGAATCCGAGGGGACACAACGAAAGGGAGTAATCAATTGGCACGCTCGCATCATGGTATCAACTACGCTGAAAAATGGAAGACGAAGAAATGACGAAGGAATGAAGAAGAACATGACAAACCACACCCATAGCAGCATGCCCAGACTCCGATCAGACAATCAACGAAATCACACATCACTGATACATCCCACTGGCACGCATGACGCTATATCGGCACCTGTGTGTAGAGCCGGTACATCGCATCGTGGTTGCCGTCTCTCCAGACTAGGGCCGGCGGTCTCCTGACAACAGTGGTGACCCCTTCGGCCGCCCCCTCGACCTCGGTCTCGGCATGGGGCACGTAATTGGTCTTGCACAGCGGGCAGGTGTCGTGCTGCTTGAGGAACCACTGGGTGATGCACTCGGAGTGGTAGATGTGTCGGCACGGCAGGTGGCGGATGAGATCGCTGTCTTCGAGGGTCTCGAGGCAGATGACGCTGGACAGAGTCAGCTTCTGATAGACCAAAACGTCGAGACATAGCCCGATAAGGGGGGGGGGGGGGGGGGGGGGGATCTCAGAAAAGGGGGGGGAAGACTCACCACACGAGGTAGGAGCTCGCCCGAGCGGTTGCCTTGGTCATGTCTTCATCGTCGCCGTCCACCTCAACCTGCCACGACTTGTAGGTGATGGCCGGGGCTGACGAGTCAAGCTGCTCCATCTTCTGGGCGACCACTTCGATGCTCTGGCTCGGGCCCGGCGTCGGTGCCGGGGCGGGGCGGTGGGCCTCCAGGTCGGGCGTGTTCGTGCGCGTCGGTGAGATGCCGGGGATCACGACGCGGCGGGCGACCCAGCAGCTGCCGTCTCGTCAGTCACGAAGCCAATCACGTTTATAGGGAGGCTGAGCGCACATGCAGAGGAAGAGAATGACAAGGCCGGTCAGGGCGCCGAACAGGATGAAGATGGACACCCAGATGGGAGCGCGCTCCTGGCGCTGCGAGTCCGGTTCGGGGCTCGGAGTTGCGCTCGCGGCGGCGGTAGAGGCATAGTGGTACGTTGCCGATGTCAAAGTCGCCATGACGAAGACAGATGACGCTCGTTGTGGCTTTGCAAGTGAGGTGTCTTGCGCCGCGTCGCCCGATGACGAGGAGGCCTCTTCGTTTTCCTGCCCCGAGACCGTTCGTGAGAGCGACCCCACGGGGAGCAGCAAGCAATGATGACAGTGCCCCGCCAAAGCGAAGGCGTCGTGGTGGTCTGACAGCGACGATGTGACCAGTCAACTGAGCGATCGAGGTCAACAAGGGAGTCGACGAATACCACTTGGATCGGCTCAGCGAGGCCAGGCGAATCGGCTCACGTGGCGATTCTCGGCCGATGAGTGGACAACGGCGGACACGATCGGGTGCCGTTCCTGGGGCCAGACGATCCCGTGGCAACGGCGAAATGGGGAGCTGGTGCCTGCGTGAACTGGAAGCCTTGAAGGCCTGAAGCCCGGAGCTGGGGATTGAAGCTTGGACAGACACTCGTCGGGAAGCTTGTTTTCTTGCGGGAGCCGGCGTGTCTTTGTACGACTGGGAGGGGATCACGGCAGGGGAGTGGACGGCCGAGGAGGGCAGGTCGGAGCCACGATTGGCAGGTATCGCAGCCCTCAGCCCCCGTTCCAGGCCGCGGAAGTGGTGTCAAGGAGGGGATGGCGACACCCAGGACGATCAGCTGCTCTTTTGATTGAGTTTGACCAGGCCGTGGTGAGGGGACAGGAGGGATGGTAATGGGGAGGGCCTGGGCCTGGGTCTTTCAAGTGCCGGACAGCCAAGATAAGGGTCGAGTGCGCGAGAGCTGAACCTCTTGCCAAGTCTGCAGAGACCAGATCCGGAGGGTTGGGACCAGTGTCAAGCATCGACGAGAGAGGGGATCTCGAATGGGTACCCAGGTACGGACGGTGAGGTTAGGTTCCTAGGTGGGTGAAGCAGGCGAGGTGGGTGAGGCAGCGGGTAGTCGGTCAGTTGACCGCCAGATCGGCCAGCCATACCGTACTGCACAGCAAGCTAACGGAACCAGCCAACCAGCCAACCAGCCACCCAGTGAGGCGATTGTTCATGGTTCGTTGGACGTGGTGAACAAGCAAGCGAGCGTTGGCGGGCTTGTTGGGCTTGGCTGGATGATGCCACTGCCTGCCACTGCCTTGGGCTTTGGGACTTTCGGAGGTGCCCGTCCGCTGCCCTCCCTGTCTGATCAATGCTATGCTGCTGCGTGGTGCGAGTTGTTTGTTTCCATGTGGTATCCCCGACTCCTGGTCCTGGTGCGTGTCGCCGGGTTTGTGGCTGGCTGCAGTGACACGCTGGCCACGGGGGGTTCTGGGGTGACGGTGGGCGAGGGACATTTGGAATTCGCCTCGTTCGGTCGGGCGAATTGGCAATCCCTGAGCTGAGATGAAGCAGACTGGGGGCGACATGGAGGGGAAGGAAAATATGCCTGATGAGCTGAGAACTAATGGTCTCACTTGGGGCGGACAAGGAGGAAACCGCCGGGGCTTGGCCTCGTCTGGCACCACAAGCGACAGCGCGTTTAGGTGGTAATTAGTGAAGGAGTGCCCAGACCAGGCGCTATAAGCCCAGGACTGGGAGCGTGCTCTGGTGGGGACATTAGGCCTGGAGCTTGACAGCGCCCCTCCTGATCAGGCAGGCAGGACCTTCCTCCCTCCACGCCGATCAGGTTTACGAAGTGAAGGAAGGGCAGGAAGCACCGGATACCAAGCACTGGACCAAGCATCCTCCACGCAGTAAGCTTAAACTGCCCCTTCCTTCTGACAGGCCACGCCCGCCATGCCTGCCATGCTGCACGTGCCTCCCCATCCACATGTTGTTGTTCTTTCCTTCCTTCCTTTCTTCGTTCCCTTCGGTGGTCTCGGTCGTCTCAGGTGCTCGCTCAGTAAGACCCTACCTGGCTGGACAGATGCATCTCCGCCAGAGACACTGTCCGTGTGAAGAAATCGGAGCAAAACAAGAAAAGGGAGAATGATGACGGCTGCACCGTGGCAACGGTCCGTTCCCCCTCATCTCCTGCCGCCGCCGTCCACAAGCCCACAGCCCACAGCCCCCCCTGCTCCAGCGACTGACCGACCGATGATGAGCGCGGTGACTCCAAGTGAGGCAACCTCGACCAATGACGCCAAGCATCGCGATTGCCAAGGAAACGTCCCCAGCACTGCCACACTCGCTTCTTGGTGTCCGATCCGCTACCGTGCCTTCCCTTACCTCATGCTGTGATGAGGTAGCAAAGCAGGCCACCTTAGGTCGCTCTTGCCGTCACCCTAGGTTGGGCCCCCGGTGGCTCTCTCCCACCCCCCAGGCATGCCGGAGGCAAAGCTTGTTGCCCGTCTGGGATTGTACTTGATGTCAGGAGCACCTTCGTCATTCCTTCCTGGTTCCTTCCTTTGACTTTCCCTTTGACCTCCGACTTGGAACTTCGACCTTTACTCTTGGCCCCGGACCGCCTTTTCAATTGTCTTGTGCCTCGCCCTTCCTGCCAACAGTAAACGCTTTCGTCGCCGTCAATCGCGCACCAACGCACGACTGCGCCTCATCAGCACGACCTATCAATCACTACCGGAAGCAGAAGCACGGGACAAACCAAACACCAACAAACACATTCACCAGCACCTTCCTTCCTTCATTTGAAGGGCATCCCCGCTGAGGCCCGCGATGCAAAAGACCCTCGGCCTTGACCGCAATACCCGGCACTGCCATTCTCGCTCCTCGTCACCCGGCTGTCCCTGATTCACTCGAACCCGATCCGAACCCGACGAATCGAACGCCCTCAGCTACCGAGCCGATTCGGTCCTGCTCGACTCTGCTCGACTCTGCCTCGAGCTCTGCCTTGCCCCGTCGCCAAGGCTATGATACGTTTGCCCGACGCCTCTCGCCCGTCTTGAGGTACCTCCAGCTCGCTAGTCGATTTTGCTCGACAGCACCGCTGGCCCGAAGACCACCCAGCAACACCAATTCCGATTGTTGCGCCTTGCACGTTCCAGACCATCATGGACAACGCCCACAGCCGCCCCGGCTCGCATCGTCGACCACAGACGCCTGCGATCACTGTTGATACCTCGGCTATCAACCACGAACAAGGTACGTTCGCCCCGGAAGCCTTTGAGGGCTGTGCATGCTGTTTGTGGCTTTCTGCTTGTTTGCCTGCGAGTTTTGCGGAGCTTCCTCGGGTGACGGCAACACTGCCTGATCTCGCCGAAGGGGAAGCTCTTCTCGGTGTCCACCTGCCGCACAGCCAATCCCTGTCGTTCCGGCTTTTCCACGGAGATAAACTTCCCCGGATTTCATCCAGTCGCTCATCATCGTGAACACTGAACATGATCATCATGGCTACGCTGCGTTGAACTCTCGCACACTGCTAACCACCTTCTCAGAGCCGTTCCCCACCATCACGTCTCACTCGCCTACATCACCTACTCTCGACGACACAAATACATTAGCCGTCCCAACCAGGACATCCCGCGCACAGTCATGGGACTCTTCCAAGTCCAATCCCACCCAGTCCCCCACCACCCCTGGGTCCGACCCGGGAGATCCTCTCCGCAAGCCTTCAACCGCTGGCGCCAGTAACATCACCGGCACCACCAAGGTCGGCAGCACCGACCCGTTGAGCCCAGATCCGGGCGAGGAGGAGCTTTTCAACGTCTCTAATAACCCCTTTGCCTTTTCACCTGGCCAGCTGACGAAAATCATCAACCCAAAAAGCCTCGACGCTTTCATGGCTCTCGGGGGCCTCCCTGGTATCGAGAAGGGCCTTCGAACTGATAGGTCGGCAGGTCTCAGCCTCGATGAGTCGTCGCTGTCGGACCCGATCTCCTTTGACGACGCCGTTGCGGCTGGCACCGACAACTTGCAGTCCTCTAAACAAGCTGGACTAGATGTCAACGCCATTGCGAAGGAAGCTAATGGCAAGCCGAGCGATACTGCCGGCAAGGGCTCCGGCGGAAACTTCGGCGATCGCAAGAGGGTATTTGGCGAGAATGTGCTTCCCGAGAGGAAATCAAAATCCTTCTTGGAGCTTGCATGGATCGCGCTTCAAGACCGTGTTTTGATCCTGCTATCGGTCGCTGCCGTTGTGTCGCTTGCTCTGGGCTTGTACCAGACCTTCGGCAACAAACACCACGAGGGAGCCAAGGTCGAATGGGTCGAAGGTGTCGCCATTGTTGTGGCGATCCTGATCGTCGTCATTGTTGGCGCCGCCAACGACTGGCAGAAGGAGCGCCAGTTCCGGAAGCTGAACAAGAAGAAGGAAGATCGCGTTGTCAAGGTTATTCGTTCTGGAAAGCCATCCAACATCTCGGTCCACGACATTCTCGTCGGAGATGTCATGCTCCTCGAAGCAGGCGATGTCATTCCCGTTGATGGCATCTACATTGACGGTCACAACGTCAGTTGCGACGAGTCTTCGGCGACTGGCGAATCGGACTTGATCAAGAAGGTCCCCGCAGCTGCTGTCATGGCTAGTGTTCGGGAAGGGAACTCGAATATCAAGAAGCTCGACCCGTTCCTCATCTCGGGCGCTCGAATCCTGGACGGCGTCGGAACATTTGTGGTCACGGCAGTTGGCCAGAACTCGAGTCACGGTAGGACCATGATGTCTCTGCGTGACGACCCCGGACAAACCCCGCTGCAAATGAAGCTCAATATTTTAGCTGGTAAGTGCATGGTTCTCTCGCTACACTCAACACTCTTCTGACTCGAAATAGGATACATCGCCAAGCTTGGTAGCGCAGCCGGTTTGCTTCTTCTGGGTGTCCTCACGATTCAGTTCCTCGCCCGTCTTCCTGGGAACCGGGACAGTCCAGACGAGAAGGGCCAGACATTCCTCCAGATTCTCATCACGTCCATCACCATCGTTGTCGTCGCAGTTCCCGAGGGACTACCCCTTGCTGTGACACTCTCGCTTGCGTACGCAACAAAGCGTATGACGAAAGAGAACAACTTGGTCCGCCACCTGCAATCCTGTGAAACCATGGGTAACGCAACCGTCATCTGCTCCGACAAGACGGGCACTTTGACGGAGAACGTCATGACGGTCGTGGCTGGCTCCCTCGGCGCGGGTAGCGTCCGCTTCAGCGACCGAGACGCACAAGAAGAGGAGCTTACCGAGCCGACAACACCCGCAAAGGATATCGAGGTTGACGACACAAGAAACTCCGACGCGTCTCCTCCAGTCCTTCGCGTGTCGATCGCCAAGCTTTCCTCGAGCTTGTCTGAGGAGTACCGGAAGTTACTGAAGGAGTCGGTGGCCGTCAACACTACAGCCTTTGAAGCCGAGGAAAAGGGCAAGCAAGTGTTTGTCGGTACAAAGACGGAGACAGCTCTTCTGGACTGGGCTCGTCGATGCTTCGCCCTCGGCCCCATCGCGGAGGAGCGGTCTAGCTTCCCCACGCAGCAGCTTCTCCCTTTCAACTCGAAGCGCAAGTGCATGGGCATCGTCATCCGCCTGCCCGAGAACAAATACCGCCTCTTCATCAAGGGTGCACCCGAAATTGTGCTGGGACAGTGCAACAAGACCATAGCCGATCCCACGTCCTCGCTTGCTCGCGTCAACATTGAAGATCACCAACGCGAAGAAATCCTACGCACCATTTCCGACTACGCCAAGCAGTCTCTCCGCACTCTTGCCGTGGCATACCGAGACTTTGAATCATGGCCGCCACCGAACACACGCAAGGAAGAAGGGACCGATAACGTCGAGTTCAACGACCTCTTCCGGCACTTGAACTGGTTGGGTGTGGTTGGTATCCAAGATCCTGTGCGTGGCAATGTCCCCAAGGCAGTGGAACACTGCCACAGCGCCTCTGTCTCGGTCAAGATGGTGACGGGTGACAACATCGAGACCGCCAAGGCCATTGCTCGCGAATGCGGCATCCTGACGGAGGGCGGTCGCGTGATGGAGGGCCTCGAGTTCCGGCGCTTGAGCGACGAGGACAGGCGCGGGGTGGTTCGGGAGCTGCAGGTGCTCGCGCGCTCCAGCCCGGAGGACAAGAGGATTCTTGTCAAGACGCTCAAGGCGCTGGGAGACGTTGTTGCCGTGACAGGCGACGGCACCAACGACGCGCCTGCCCTCAAGGCCGCCGACGTCGGCTTTTCCATGGGCATCACGGGAACCGAAGTCGCCAAGGAGGCTTCTGACATTATCCTGATGGACGACAACTTTTCGTCCATTGTTGGCGCCCTCGCATGGGGCCGTGCCATCAACGACGCCGTTAAGAAGTTCCTGCAGTTCCAGATTACCGTCAACATCACGGCTGTCATGCTCACGTTTGTCTCAGCCGTTGCCAGCGCCGAGGAAGAGGCTGTCTTGAAGGCCATCCAGCTTCTGTGGGTCAACCTCATCATGGACACCTTCGCAGCGCTGGCGCTCGCCACGGACCCGCCGACGGAATCGCAACTGCGACGCCAACCGGAGCCCAAGACTGCGCCGCTCATTACCCTGACCATGTGGAAGATGATCATCGGCCAGTCGATCTACCAACTGATTGTCTGCTTCATCCTGCACTTTGCCGGGCGGGACTTTCTCGGATACCCCAAGGACGAGATGGACGCGCTCGTGTTCAACACGTTTGTGTTCATGCAGATCTTCAAGCTCATCAACAGCAGACGCATCGACAACGAGCTGAATATCTTTGAGGGCCTGTCACGCAACCGCCTGTTCATGCTCATGTTCGCCATCATGGTGGGTGGCCAGGTCCTCATCGTTTTCGTCGGCAGCGACGCCTTTGTCGTGGTGCCGCTCAACGGCCCGCAATGGGGTATCTCGCTCGTGCTTGGCTTCCTCTCGATCCCGGTCGGCATCCTGATCCGTCTCTTCCCCGACTCGATCGTCCGCGTGTGTGCCCACTGGGTAGACAGGCACTTGCCCCGGATCCCGATGCCCAAGTTCCTCAAGCGCAAGAAGAACAAGTCGGACGAGGAAACGCAGAATGGCGTGGGCACGGCGTTCCAAGGCATCCGCGATGACCTGCTCTTCCTCAAGCGGATCCGCGGCGGTCGCATCTATCTCGTGGGCGACGCCATCGCGCATCCGGTGGAGACTGTGCGGCGCACTCGCAGCCGCAGCAGGACGGGCGGCTCCAATTCGGAGGACGACCGGTCGTCCATGTCACCGATGCGTTCGGCGATGGGTTCTGCAGTGGGCATGCCCGGCATCATCGCTGCCAGCATCGGAGGGCTGTCGCCCGTCGAGCGCCAGCCGTCGACAGCGTCGGGGATGAACGACGCGGCTGCGGCGGCGTCGAGGGACGAGAGCAGCCGAGACAGCGGTGAGCAGGGGGTGCCGCCGGCGCAGCAGCAGCCGGTGGACAAGCAATGAGTGAGGGGAGGATGGCGAGCCGTCAGGGGCCGCAGATAAGTTCGTGTGTACATGTTCAGCTCAGTGGTTGTACGAAAGGGATACGGAGAACGTTTCGGCCACGGAAACGGATACCTTGCTTGTAATAGTCACTCACGATCGCTTTCTAGCTTTTCTCTCGTTTCTTCGCTTTCTTTTTTTTTCCTGTTTCCTGTCACCTGTTCGATACCTACTCATGCCCTTTGGTACATGACGAGCGCGGCCGCTCCCACCTGAGGGGGGAAAACCAGAAAATGGATAGACGACGAGTTCCTCCCGCGCATTGTTTGGGGATGTTTCATGGCGGTGATCGTGATGTGTATGACTTCATCGGGTTGCACTTGGAAGGGGGGTGTGTTACGTGATCGGCGTGCTGCCCAGAGAGCGCCAGCGGGCGGTGTCCAGGTTGAGGGCCCAAGATGCCGAACGCCCAGACATGCTGTCCCAGCGCCACGGGGGGCTCGGGAGGGATGGGCATCGCCCGAGATGCAGTGCAGGCGAGCCGGTTGCGGATGGTAAGGGACACGTTTGCTTGTTGGCAGGCGAGGCCTGCATGCCAGCGTGCGGTTTGTTCTGTGTTTTTTCCTTCTTGCAGTTCCAGCGAGGTGGCATTCCATTCCAGAGGCAGGTTGGAACAATGGGCTTTCTCGAGCTGATGGTCTGAGACAGGGGGCCAATGTGGGGTTGTGCGTTCCCGAGGGTGGTGCTTGGGGTGTCTCCCTCGTGAGTGCTCTTGTTGGGTGCCTCTCTCGTTGGGCGCCTGCTTCTGTGGACAGCGAGATGTGGAGAGAGAGAGAGGTAGTGATCGACGAGGCAGGTGAATACCGAAGGTAGCGGTGGCAGAGACGAACGGAAAAAGGCTCGCCAAGGAGCCCGTCGTGATGGTTTGGGAAGGATGGTCAGGGGGGAGGACCCGAAGGGGAGGGTTCGGGGCGATCGGGTGGCGAGCCACGACGGGGGGTCCTGGAGAGGGCTGCCTCCCCTCCTCCCAAGGACGTGTTCCTCCGGTCAATGATCAGGATGAGGGGGAGAAGCGAATTCGGATGGCAGAAGCATTGGCGCTGGGCTGGGTCTGAAACGGGCGGACGGTCGACTGGCGTGGCCCTGGTGTTTGGCTCTCCCTGGGACGGCTCTGGCGCGTGCTCCGTCCAGGCGGAAGAGGGGAGGCTGGCGGTTGGCTGGCGGGGCGTCGGGGCCTGGATCAGGGGTCAGGTTGGCCACGGGCTTGGGCTCAGGCTTGGGGGGGGGTTCTGCCCCTGGGCCTAGGACCCTGAGTGGCAGCGGCCCAGTGGTAGTGGCCAGTGGTACTCGGTAGTGGGCGACGCGACGCGGGCCCCTGCAGATCACCCCGCAGATCGTGCGTCACTGGCCGGGTGCCGGCGCCGGCTGCCACCCACTGCCAATGGCCAGTGGTCAGTGTCAGTGTCAGGGGTGGGTACCGCAGGCACGACCCCAAAGCAGTGGCACTCTGCCTGATAAAGAAAGAGCCCCCATTCCTCCGCCCGGTTTGGAAGGGGCGTCTATTGTCAGCCAGGAATTCTCGACGACTTCCAGACCAGACACCAAGAGCTGGCCTTTTTTTCCCTCTTTCGGGTGGCTTGCGAACCCGCCTCTCCTTTTTTCATTGATATCGACCGGTTGTCTCTTTGCCCTTCAGATCCCCCCTGGCGGAGGATTCAGATTCAGATTCGACTCTCACTCACTCGGACACCATCTCTTCACTCGAGCCATCTCTCGATCACTCGACCATTTTCTCTCGATCACTCACACCACTGCCTTGATCAACCCTTGATCAACCCTTGACAGCCCTTGACCACTCGACGTGGCTCGGTCTCACCAGACGCTTCTCCTTGATTACGACGCAGCTTGGCTGGAGACCCAAGCCAGATACCCCAGACACCACCACCACACCACCACACCACCGCCGCCATGGCCGACTTCCTCGACGACCTCCTCACCGGCATCATCGCCCCTCCCCAGTCCAGCCTCCTCCCTGTCCCCGGCGCCGACGAGACACCATCACCCTTCTCGACGCTGCTGCCCCAGCCGACGTCCATCGACATCGACCCCGCGCTGCCAACAGTCACACCCTCCGTCGACTCGGCGATCCCGTCCGCCACACCATCACAGCCCTCTCTAGACGACGACGACGACGACGACCGGGAAGAGAGCACCATCCCTACGCTCCCCATCCTCACCGCCTCCTCCGAGCTCGCCCTACCGTCATCCCTCACCACGCCAACACCGACCGGCCTGCCGTCCACCCTCCCCACGGTCATCACCCGCCCGCCCACCACTCTCCTCTCCTCCATCCGCACGGCGCCCACATCCGCCGCGGATCCCCTGCCCTCTGACGAGGAGCTCATCGTCGCGCCGCCGCAGCCCACGACCCTCATCCCCTCCACCACGACCGTCGCCCTCGCCGCGCCGCCCACCACCTCGGCTCTGGGGCCGGCCCCCACGGCGGAAGAGGCCAACTCGGACGGAGGCGGCGGAGGCGGCGCCCTGATGCCTGCACTGCCCATCTCGCTGGGTCTCGTGGCCGGCGTGCTCGTCATCGGCGCGGCCGTCGGCTGGGCGTACCGCAAGGGGCGCGGGCCGTTCGCCGGACGGGCGCGGCGGCGCGCCATGATGGAGAAGGAGGACATGGAGGACGGCGAGATCGACAGGCGCGAGAGGCGCAAGTGGGAGCCGCGCGTCAGCCGGATGGGCGGCCATGCCGTCAACTTTTGATGGCCCGCCGGTGGAGTGGACAGGGCGAGAGCCGGTGATTATAGTAGAATGAATACCCTCTGTTTTTATGTCGAGTCCGGTCGACGCGCTCGTTTGTAGAGCAGGCGGTGATATGATGAAATCGTGCTGATTCACGGCTGTGGTCCGATGATGCCTTCAGCTGGCTGGTTTGACGAGCAAGATTTTGTTACTAACTAGGTCTACGGGGAGGCTTGGGAATCTCGGCTTGCTGCTGGGCCCTGCTGCATCAAACCGGCCAAGTCGGTGTAAGTCGGTCGTTGCCGGAGGGCAGAATCAAGCAATTCTGTGAACAACCAACTTTCCATCATGCCCAACCGAAGCATGTCAGTAGACTGCACACAGTAACTAGCGGTCTGCTTCAAGTTTCGACCACTGGTCGAGTCTGGCCGGCTGGCGTCCATAGAATCGTCAGCGGTTTGTTTCGCACAAAGCCATTCATCAAACGGCAACTTATCCTTGTCCGCCTGACCTAATCACTCTCCCGATCAACGGTTCACGTCAGCGTTGGTAGCGTGAAACTGCCTACATAGCAGTGAGATGTGAGCAATTAATCTGATCAAGTGCTCATGACATGTGGCATGGCCCGTCACAGCTTTGAGGACCAGCTTGCCCGCCACTTTGGCTGAAACCGCTGCTCAACAGAGATAGACTCCCATGGCTGCTGGTTTACATCACTCGAGCTCAACCCTCTAGATGGCATCGTGAGGTCCGGCTGAAGGGCAAAATGCCGGCCCTTCCACGTGCATCAGCCCGTGACATCTGGCCAAGGCCAGCTTGAGACCATCCAAACGATCAGGCAACATCGCCTGACAGCGCCGCGGCATTGACGGGCGCCGCCCGCATGGACGCAGCCGGGCGAGGCCTCCCTGCCCGGTTTCGAGTCAGGCCTGAGGCGTCTCGTCGCATGTAGAGGTCGGAGCACGGCCGGCCCCGGCTCAAGGCTGACTCTGTGTTCAGACGAAAGCGGTGTCATCCTGACGTGTGACGGACGAACTTCAGGTGAGGCTTTCTTTCTAGGTGTGTTATCCGGATCGAGCGCTTGTGTGCAGACGAGTGCCGAGTTGTGCTCACATGTGCATCGCAGGCTTGCCATCCTGACTTATAACACAGGCATCTCAACAGACAGCAACAGACAATCAACAGATAGTCAACAGACAGTCAACAGTCAAGCAACAGTCAGTCAACAGACAAGCAACAGTCAGTCAACAGACAGGTGCCTTCGTCCTGCATGACGCACCTAGAGAAGCAATACCGTCATCCATGCGGCGCTCGAAATAGCACTTTGTTTCTCACAATGTTTGCCAATGTTTCCCCCTCGCGTGTCTGACCTCCCCTGTCCACCTAACCTCCGACTCGCGCATCATGCCGCCCCCTGGCAGCCCTCCCCCTGCCTCGTCTGGCGCACTCAGTCAGCGCCCCAGGCGTTCCCCAGCGGAGACGGCACCACCCGCGCCCCGTTCTCCGCCACGCCATCGTCGACCCCACGATGCGGCCGCGCCGTCGGCGACAGATCGCCATAGCTGACCGGCACGTCCGAGTCGGCGCCGTCGTCCTGGGCTTCGAGCGGCGGTCCGAGCAGCGGCCTCACGACGCCGTGCCGCTCGCCGCTGTCGTCGTCTGCGCGCTGTGAGAATCCCCGCGCCCACCACGAGCCGGCCCCGCCCGCCTCCGCCTCCGGCCGCCAGGGAGACGATCTGCAGCAGGGCCGTGGCGAGGACGACGCCCAGCGCCAGGCCGGCGTCGCGACGGAGGGCGGCGCGCCACGGCCCCGCGCACGGCGTCGCGCGGTCGAAGCGCGCCGCGCACCGGAGCGTGTCGTCTCCCCCGCCGCCGCCGCCCCCCGGGAACGGCCAGGCCCGGTCGCGCACCGAGTGAAAGCCGCAGCAGTCGAGGGCGTCCTGGATGGCGCGCACGGCCGAGGCGTCCCGCGCGTGGAAGAGCCGCTGCCAGGTGGTGCCGAGGGCGCAGTCGGCCACGGGGTCGACGAGGAGCACGTGCTGGAGGAGCAGCGTGGCGAGCGCCGTGATGAGGATGGCCTGGAGGGACTGCAGTGCCGCGGGCAGGGCGCGCTGGACGGAGGATGGCGTGGTGCGGGCGGCGCGGAGCAGGCGTGGGTGGAGGAGGGCGTTGGCGGCGGCGAGAGGGGGGAGCAGGATGGTGACCAGCGTGGTGCCGGCTATGGGGAGGGAGAGGGTCGCCGTGTTGATGTGTACGATGCTGGCGGCGTCAACGTGATGGTCAAGCATACGGAAGGAGGACGCTCACATGGCGGCGGCCAGGAGGAGGAGCGTTGCCTGGAGGAGCGAGCAGAGTCAGCTGCAGGTCTGTCATGATCTTCGGGAGTTGTGTAACGACGGCTTCTCACCAGGAGCAAGGCAAAGCCGGGAGTCAACATGGCAGAGGCGCTGGTGATCTGGCTAGGATGCTTGATAGGAGTGCGGCGAGAACATCGATATGAAGATGCAGGTTCAGAGGAGAGAAGTGAGTTGAAGACAGGAGAAAGGGCAGGCCGGAGACAGAGGAGAGAAGATAGCTAGAGATAGAGCGAGAGACAGAGAGAGAGAGAGACAGAGAGAAAGCTCCCCAAGCTCATCGCTACGAGCTCTGTTTGGCCATCAGCTGCATCATGCGGCATCGACAGCAGGACGCTCACCGAAGCTCGATCGCCTCGTCTCTGGAACATTGATAGGCTCGGCCGCTGCAGGAGGCCGATCGACCCCGCACGGCGCCCTCATCCGCTGACTGTTGCATGAGGGAGGGAAAGTAAGATTTGGGAGTGGCGAACGAGAAGAAGAGGCACAGACGAGCCTGCGAGGGGCGTCGTCCAAGGCTTGGGGTCTTCGCGATGCACGGCGCCATGGATGAGCCCCTGGGGTCTGCAGTCCCATGTCTTAGATCTTGTCTCCAAATCCGAGTCCGAGTCTGAGTCCGGTGCCAACACATGCGTCCAACGGTGAAGGACATAATCGAAGGACTCACTGGCATTCATAAGCCCGACATGGCTTCCTCGTACTTGAGAACATGCTGGTCACAAGCGCCATTTCAGCGTCTCTTTGGGCCTCTTTGCGTCTCTCTTGTCAAGTCCGTTCTCTAAACATGACAACCCCGAAACGACCCTGGTCTCTGACATCACGTCCCCCAACAAGCCGGCCGCTCGACACTACTCGCCGTATATGTTGTAATCTTGGTCCCGATTCTCCAACCACAGCTGCGTTTCTGCTGTTCTTTGTGTCGGTGAACCCATGACACGGCCCCACGCTACCCAACGGGTTCCCTCGGCTGAACAGTATTGGTCTTCATAGTGAGGCATTTTCTTCCACCTTTCAACAACAGCCGGTTCGGTGGTGTAGTTGGTTATCACGTCAGTCTAACACTTGGATTTCTCATGAGAATGAGTTACCCTCGGTTCACTGAAGGTCGGGAGTTCGAGCCTCCCCTGAATCACTTTTGCCATTCTCATCGGGCTACAGCCATGCTTTCACGGCTCACTTTGGACCTGGCGCTTCCCATTTCCTCTTTTGTCATGTAGTCCCCTGGGCTTCGGAATGATCGCCTGCTTACTGGGGCAAACAATGGCGCCGTGCGGGGGCTGTCGGAACTGGAGCCGTCGTGTACTCCAGCATCCCCAGTACGGGTTGTCACCTTCACGTCCCTCGCTCACGCTGTCACTGCAGCCTGCATCGATCGTGATATATCGTTTGACGAACCTTCGCCATGGATCCGCTCCTTGAATCAAGCAACCGGACACTGCAGATCCTGCGCGCCGCGGTTGAGGGCAACTACGGCGTGCTGGCTGCCATCTGGTAAGAATCATCGGCCCCGTCTCCCGTAGCGACCGGCCGGCCCCCCTGACGGCCTCACAGCTACAACATCGAGCACCTCACGGCCCTCGTCCGTGCCGCCGAGGCCAGGCGGTCGCCCCTGATCCTGTTACTGTTCCCATCAACCGTCCGTCAGCTCCCGACGCTGGCGTGGGCCGCCGCTGCTGCCGTCAAATCGGCCACGGTCCCGTTGTCGCTTCATCTCGACCATGCCCAGGACGAGGCGCAGATCCGCCAGGTCGTGGAGGAGCTGCCGTTCGACTCCATCATGGTCGACATGAGCCACCACGACCACGCCGAGAATCTGGCGAGGACCCAGGCCCTGACCCGGGTCTGCCACGCACGCGGCATCGCCGTCGAGGCCGAGAGCGGGCGCATCAACGGCGGCGAGGACGGCATTGCGCACACGGGCGACCTTGAAGGTACGTCTCCGTGAAAGCTACGAAAAATAAAATAGAAAGACAAGACAGAAAAGAAAAAGCAGGCCGCCGATCAACGCTGACCCGCACAGCGCTCTTCACGACCCCCGAGGAGGTGGAAGACTTCATCGCCGCGGGCGTCGACCTGCTGGCGCCCAGCGTCGGCAACATCTACGGCGACTACGACGCCCGCGGTCCGCAGCTCGACTATGACCGGCTGGCGCGCATCGACGCGCAGACGACCGGCCGCGTGCTGATGGCGCTCCACGGCACGAACGACTTCTCGCCCGACATCATGCGGAGGTGCATCGGGCACGGCGCCGTCAAGCTCAACGTCAACAAGCTGCTGCTCGAGGTCTGGAACGCCCACCTCAGGGCCAACGCGCACAAGCCGCTGATGCAGCTGATGGACGAGGGCATGGCGGTGCTGCAGGGCGAGGTCGAGCGGTGGATGGACATTTGCGGCAGCAGTGGGCGGGCTGGGGCTTCTGGGGATTGAATACTTCAAGATACTCACTTTGAACACAATATGTATTCGTCAGATTACATGTCCAATCACCGGTGCTCTGTCAATTTGAAAGCCTGACTGGTGTAAGACGCCTCGTCGCTAAACACCATCCAGTGGCACGCCGACACCATCACCACCGTGCCACCCACCCGAGACGATACGAGCAAGGGCAGCCCCATCATCTGGGACCCTGTCGTGATGTGGCGTTCCAGACCCTGCATGCACCACCTCGAGCTATTGGGCCAGACCCGAGGCCCGTGGCACCATGGCCGATGTTGCCGGCGCTACGTTTCGACACTTGCATGAGCTGAAGATAAACTGGCGGGCTGACAATCGAGGGTGACCACCGAGGGAATTCATAAAGCTATTGTCGCGACTCGCGAGTCAAGCAGAGCCAAGAACTCACGATGTCGAGTTGCGGCCATATATTCTGAGTTGAGTATCGCTCAACGACGGTCCATAATTCCATCGATGTTTTTTCACCTTCACGACAACACGAGATGGACCACCTCACAGACTTCAAGTACAAGGCGGAGCCGTACCCCCGCGTACCGCTCCTCTCGTCACAGCCCTACGACGGCCTCGTCTTTGACGGCTACCAGACGCGCCGCGGGTTCCAGCTCGGCCGCCTCTACAACCGCGACTTCTCCCAGAAGCCGCGTGACGAGACGGCCGATTTCCTGCAGACGTGGCTCTTCTACGGCGTGCTCCACGAGGTGCTGAGCGTCGGCGACGACCACCCGGACCTCGGCCTCTTCATCGAGATGGACGACCACGGCTTCCGCGCCTCGACCCGCCACCTCGAGCGCCTCATCTCGGCCTGGGCCGTCCAGATCGAGGCCCTCGCCAAGGCGTCGGTCGAGGCCTGCCGCGCCCAGCTGACCCGCGTCGGCATCGCCCTCAACACGCTCAACCGCATCTACCACAACCTGCTCGTGGCGCCCGAGGCCGATGCGCCGCTGCCCTGGGCCGTGACCCTCTCGCTCGGCGTGCTCGGCTGCACCATGGACCACGCCCTGCTGTCCGTCTTCTCCCTCGGCCGCGGCCGGACCTGGGGCCTCGACAGCCTGGCCGCCACCAGGATGGCCGCCGCCGGCTGGTGTCCCCGCGACGTGGCCGTGGCCCGCGAGTTCCTGTCCGAGCTGCCCATGTTGTGCGCGAGCTACATGGAGCGCCGGACCGTGCCGTTCGACCACTGGCACTGCTCGTCCGACACGTGTCTGCTGAACAATATTGACGAGAAGACGTACGCCACCCAGCACCGGACGCGGGGCTGCGCGTGCCGCATGGTCGGCGTCGACCAGGACGAGGTGCACCGCATCCTCGAAAAGGGGGGCATCCCGGTCGTCTACCTCACGAGCACGGGGGTTGATGCCGCCGGGGCCCGGCTGCTGGACGTCAAGGTGAAGAGCGGCGGGCTCGTGATGAGCAACTACGTCGCCGTCAGCCACGTGTGAGTCTTGCCGTTCGTTTCTCCTCCTCCTCCTCATCCTCGTCACCGCGGGCCGGCTGGACACCATGGCGAAGTGACTAACGCGCGACGCCCACTCAGCTGGTCCGACGGGCTCGGCAACCCGCACGCCAACACGCTGCCGCTCTGCCAGCTGCAGTTCCTCTACGACCGCCTCGTCGACATGAAGTGGAACGAGACGCTCGAGGTGCTCAACACGACGGGCCAGGACTTTGAGTACAACGGCCAGACGGAGAAGAGGATCATCGAGGGCATCGGCAAGGCCTTCAAGCTCGTCGCCCCGGGCCTCAAGCGCGTCGTCGAGCCCGTCAGGGAGTACCGGCGCAAGCCCCTCGCCGTCTGGCTCGACACGCTCTGCGTGCCCCTCGACCCCCGCCGCCGCAAGCTGGCCATCGCCGGCATGGCCGCCGTCTACTCGACCGCCAGCATGACCATCGTGCTCGACTCGGAGCTGCAGGCCTGCGACGCCCGCGGCTGCCCGGACGAGGAGCTGGCCCTCCGCATCGGCCTGTCCGGCTGGCAACGCCGCGCCTGGACCTTCCAGGAGGGCGTCCTGTCGACGCAGTGGCTGCGCTTCCTGTGCCGGGACGGGCCGGCCCCGCTGCCGCTGTGGAAGAAGGAGATCGTCAACCAGAGCATCGCCCTCGGATACACCATGCCCGGCTTCTCGGACAACGTCGAGCGCTTCCAGGGCAAGGTCATCGACTGGTCCAACCGGCGCGACGGGCCGTCGCACTACGCCCGGCCCGACGTGCCCAAGAGCCGTCTCGAGGAGATGGAGAGGAACAGGCTGCGCTTCTCGCTGCAGGCCTTCACGCTGGAGGAGACCAAGAAGTTCTTCCTCGCCATGAAGCGCAGCTGGGAGGAGACCCACGTCTACTCGGACCCGGGCGTCCTGGTCGCCCGCATCATCGCCGTGTGGAACACGATGCGCCTGCGCGCCACGAGCAGGGAGACGGACCGCTTCGTCTGCTTTGCCATCATGTGCGCCCTGAGCAACACCCAGCGGAGGCATCTGGCCGGCCTGCTCGAGTTCGACGCCCCGGACCGCATGAGGCGCTGGGTCCAGCTGCAGCAGGTCGTGCCCTCGGCGCTGCTCTTCGTCCCGGGCGCGAGGTACGACGACCCCGGGTTCCGCTGGTTGCCGCGAGATGTCTACAGGGAGCCCATGGTAGATGACGAGTATGCAGCGCGGGAGATTGAGGCGGAAGGAGGTGCTCTCTTGTTCTCCAAGCCGGGATGGATCGTCGACGATGCGCCGAGACGGTGCCTGGAAGACGGCAGCTTCGTCGTCTCGGACAGCACGACGAGCCTTCGATATACCGTCGAGCAGATCGACGCTCCCTGCAAGTCTTCATGTCACGTCATGGGCGGAGGGGAGGCGGTGGCCGTGATCCTCATGGTGCGTGTTGGCGAGCGGCCGCCTGAAGAGGGAGACAACATTAAGGACCTGGGCGCGTTACTGAGAGGCGTGACGCAGACGCCGTCTCGCATTCGCGGTGATTTTGTCTGTCGCGTCAAGGTTGGGCTGTGTATTGAGAACGAAGGTCTTGATGATGCTGTTCCTGGCCGGACGATTTATGGCAGCCAGAAGTGGATTCTCAGTTAGTCAGTCTTCGATTGTTTTTCTAGCCTGGCCCAGGTTTCTAGCTTCAGCGTGCGAGTTTTATTAGAAAAGTCTTGAACTAGTTTCGATCAAGTCTTGTTTGTGATGATGGCTTTGGCGTCAAGCTCCCGTTGATGGCCTCACACCAAGTAAATCTCACCGTGAGCCAATATGCAAATGGATATGAAAGTCAAAGTACCTCTGGCGCCGCCGACATGCCGTGTGACGTTCCGTATTTGCGACGAGAAGGCGCTGGCTGGGGTGGTCAGCTCAGCTGAGAGCGCCACCGCTGCGAGAAGCTCCAGATAGGCCCATGAACCCTGTTCACTATCTTTATCGCCTCTGCCGCTCGGATCTAGGCCCGGGCGGCGGGCGTCTAGCGTTCCAGTAGTTCCCGTCAGCTGAACATTCAGCGACGATGTTGTAAACAGGAACAAATTCGAGAGCCGATGCATACGCTGTAGGAGCCGCCACGCCCAGATGCCGACTCTCTGAAGCCTCTGAAGCGAGCTTTTCTGTATCTCTTCAGTGGTCTGGACCCCAATAACAGAGTCTCATTGCCAACTCCAACCAACACGTGGAAACCCAATCTCATCGCAGCCTGGTCCTGACGCCCAAAGCCTCGCCATGCCGCCCAGGCTGCCGTTCATCGTCCCGCGCGACTTCTCGACAGCCTCAACCTCGACCGAGTTCCGGAACCAGTGGTCGCGGCCTAGCGATGCCTTCAGCGTGCTCCTCCTCCTCGGCGGCGAGATCGTCGGCCGCGCCCTCGCCCAGCTTGCCGGACGCGGCGTAGCGCCCGTCACCTTTTCCTTCGGTACGTTCCTCCTGCTGTGCCCCCCTTCCCATGATGGCGAATGCTCACAGCGCCAGGATGGGTGGCCTACTCGCTCTCGGCCCTGACCTCGGCCGTCGGTGAGAACAAGCTCATGCCCCAGGCGCCTGACTGCCAGTGCATCGTCATGAACGGCAAGACGGGGACCAAGATGGAGAACTCGAGCTGGATCATCGGCCGGATGGTGCGCGACTTCGACACGTGGTGCCACCGCGACACCAGGGCCAGGACCAACCAGGTGCTGGACGAGCGCTGGCTCGAGATGCGCGCCAAGGACCAGCGGGCGCCGCGGCCCATCCGTGGCGGCCTCATTGTCTCCGTCTACCGGCCGAGCACCCGGACGCCCCCGGGCCGGCCCGAGGCGGACCTCGTCTACTGGAGCGGCTTCGTCACCATGGCCCTGCAGCTCGGCATCGCCGCCGTGCCGCTCGGCGTCTCGGGCCACTGGGGCATCCTCCTCATCACCGCCTGCGGCACCCTCCTGGCGCTGCTGACGGGCCTGCTCCCGCAATGGCGCCTCGAGAAGTGGGCATGCCGCATGAGCTCGCGCGACGCCTACGTCCTGACCCGCGGCAACGGCGCCCAGCACGCCATCGTCATCCTCGGCAACGGCCACGGCATGAACCTCGCCGACCTGGCCGCCGGCCAGAACAACCTCGACACCTCGGCGAACCACTGGACCCGCGGCTCGATCCTCGCCCTCGCCATCTTGTGGATCCTCCTGCTCATCACGGCCGCCGGCATCAGGGACGACACGTGGTTCCTGTTGGCCATCGGCGGCCTGGGCATCCTGCAGAACGTCTTCGTTGCCGGCTGGACGCGGCGGCCCGAGCATTTCGGCGTGCCCCTGGACTTTGTGGAGGTCCTGGGCCAGACCAAGGTCATGCGCACGCTGTTCGAGGTGGAGGAGAAGTATCCCGGGCTGGGCCGCACCATGAGGAATGAGTTCTTCCCGGGATCGCTGCTGCCAGAGGAGGCGTCGCGATGGCAGGAGCTGGAGCAGAAGGTGGAAGTGTCGAACAGCAGCTCGCAGTCTCTGGTGGATGTGTCGAAGCATGATCCGCAGTCGTCCGTAGCCACGCAGAAGGGCAACTCAGGAAGTAGTCAATGATTTACAACGTCGTGAACTGATATTCACTTTGCCTTCATGCCACGGTCATCGGTACGTGAAGTTGATCAATCTCTTTAGGGATATATCTCATGTACTATAAAATAGGGGACTGCCAAGGCTCCTGGCCGTGGTCCGAAAAGGGGTATCTGTGCAGAACGAACATGAGCGCCTTCACTCGGCGACGCTACCGCGGCAGGGTCTCTTTCACCCCTCCGGCTCTCCAGACTACTTGATGCACGTCGCTCTGCGTCCTGGCCTCTTGTGCCCTGGCCCTCCTCAGTTCTCAGCGCGCTTGCGCTCGTCGTCCACGCGGTTGAACACGCCGTCCGCGGGGCTCGAGTCGCTGCCGTCCACCGAGTGGTGCATGTGGCGGCCCTTCTCCTCGGCGTCGTCGTGATCGATGAGGAGCTCGCCGTTCTTGCCGTAGCGCCTGGGCTCGTCGTGGGCAATTTGCACGACCGAGAACCAGCCGGCGGCGCCCTTGGCCTTCTGGAAGATGGCGTCCATCTCCTCGAGCGACCGGTAGGCAGTCTCGGGGTAGAAGAAGTACACGACCGGAACGATGATGGCGTTGATGACGGCGAAGATGAGGTAGGTGTAGTGGCCAATGTCATTGAAGCTGACGGGAGTGATCATGACGACCTGTGTCTTGTTAGTTTCGAAATCTAATGTCGCAAAACGGACGTAGACGTACCATGAAGTTCCAGATCCAGTTGGCCGACGTGCTGAAGCCGTTGGCCGGCGCGCGGATGCGGAGCGGCACAATCTCAGCGGGGTACAGCCAGGTCATGCCCAGCCAGCCAATGGCGAAGAAGGTGTTGAAGATGAAGAGGAAGACGATGCCCGTGATCTTGAACCCGGTGCCCTCTTGCGAGTTGACACCCGTCAGGATGGCCATGGTCGCCGCTTGCCCGGCGGCGCCGAACAGCATGAGCTTGCGGCGGCCGACACGCTCGACAAGCCAGATGGGAGGGAGAGAAGCGAGGAAGTACTCAGTTCCGTTGAGGGCGGCCAAGAGTCGGGACATGAAAGGGGACATGCCGAGCTGGTCATGTTGTCAGTACTCTGATAATGCATGTCTCCTGTGAGCAAACTTACACCACTGTAGATGACGGCTGCGTAGTAGGTGATGAGGTTGATGCCACTGATCTGGATAAGGAGTAAGTATTGGCCTCATAGGGGATCATTGGATATGGACGAACCTGCTGGAACATCTGGTTCACGTAGGCCAGGACAACACGGTGCAGGTGGCGGTTCTCGTCGTTGCTGAACAAGTCCTTGAAAGACCCCTACAGCATTGTTAGCCCGATTCTTTGGATCAGATTCCGCATTCACGTGTGCACTGACCTTGGACATCTCGGCGACTGTGTCCTTGATGCTGACAAACTCGTTCTGGACAAACTGGTGGTCCATGGGCAGGTCTGCGAGCGCCGAAATGACCTCCCTGGCGTCGTCCTCGCGGCCCTTGAGCATGAGCCAACGGGGCGACTCAGGAAGCTTCCAAACGGTGGCGAGAATGAGGATACAGAAGAAAATCTGGAAGGCAAGAGGGAAACGCCCTGTCGTGATTGTCAGTACCATTTCTCAACCTGTCATGGCCTTGCATCCCAACACTTACAAGCGACGCTGCCGGGGGCAAAGCTGAAGCCGAGATCAATCCAGTAACTGATCATGATACCGGCGGTGATAAGGGCACCCTCGAACATGACCATCTTTCCGCGCTTGTGGGAGCTCGAAGTCTCCGACTGCCAAGTGGGGACGGTGGACGTGTTGATGCCGTTGCCGAGACCGGTGATGATACGGCCGACGATGAGGTGCGCGATGCCAAAGGCCGAGGCTTGGAGAGCGGCGCCCACGACCATGATGGCCGTGCCGATGATAATCATGCGCTTGCGACCGAGGGGGTTTCCGATGAAGATAGCGAGAATGGCGCCGAAGAAGCAGCCGAGGTTGTAGCTTGCGATCGAGATGCCTTGATGCGTTGCGCGGGTGCTCGACTCGGCGGCCGACGAGGCAGTCTGTCAGGGGTCAGTACGGGTTGAAGCGCCGAGCGCAAGAAGTTACGTACATCAGGGTCCTGGGTTCATCATGTTAGCTTGCTGTTCCACCAGGGAAGACCAAATGTTGGTGAAGAACTTACGATCTCGGGGAACTGGTCCAGGAAGATTCTGAGCGTCAGGATTCCGCCCATGACACCTTGATCTAGATACCGGCAGGTCAGTCTTGTTTCCATGGCAGCCAGCCCTTCGAGGTAGAGGGTCACTTACCATAACCGAACAGCAGGAAGTCCATGCCGGCACAGAAGCCGATCATCCATCCCAGCTTCTTGCCACGAAGGCCGAAGAACTTGTCTCCGAGAGCCATGGTGTCGTGTGATGAGACGAACTGATGACTGGTCGTCTTTCAAAACGGAGTACGCAAAAACAGCAGTAGAATGCGATGCGCGTGTAAGTCTCGAAGATCGTCAGGTCTGAGAGAAGCGCTCCACAACTTAAGAGTAGGACAAGAACAATGAACTCCACGTGCCAATGTTGAGACTGAAGATCAGAGGAGACGCCGAGACTCATATACTCCAGAAAGTCTTGGAGACGGGCTGAGACGGGTGTCAGTTCTCTCAGGGGAACGCCCGTCGCGCTGGACTCCGACATCTCCAAAGTGGAGCAGGCGTAAGATCGGTCAGTAGGTGAATCGTACCAAGACGTCATCGGAAACGAGAATGCCGCCCTATACCGAGTCAGGACATCCACGAGCCAGCCTCTCACGAACGTAGCCCCATCTATTTTACTCAATGTTGACTCCATAACCTCGTGCAATCAGGCGGCTACGAGGGCTAGCAGGGCGGAACGGACCAGTCAAAGGCCGCAGCCGGGCCCGGAAGGGTGAAATCCTGTAAACATCCTTCCCTCGCTCGGCATGTCACCCGGGCCATGTCTTGGCTGGCGAACAGGCAAATCGAAGTCGGCCGATACATTCGGGGTCGCATTTGGATCTGCCGCGCAAGTACCCCAACCTGGCGATGAAGGAATGCCTCATCTGGACGTCCCGAGAACAAGACGCCAGTCTGTTCTGGGACGTGAAGTCGTGAGGGGAAGTCCTCTTTACCTCCCGCCGTCAACGTGCTCCCAACCCGCAATCCCCAGACTCGCGATCTCGCGATGCCAATCTCATATCCCCTCTGACCCATTCTACATCATTTCCCACTCCACGAACTTGACATCATCGGCCTCCACCGCTCTGCTCTTGCGACATTTTTTCTGGTGTCGAAAATTTCAAGATTCTCCACGTCGTCTCACGACGCGGCCGTAAAGCCGTGGAGAACGGGCGACAGAGGGGGGCCAAGACGTCATGGCCCTCAAGCGCATCCACTTGGGCTGAATTGAGGAGGGATGCGCGGGTCAAGCCTTTGCCGTGCCTTTTCCCTTAGCCCAAGCCTTAGCCAAGGGCTTTGAATCCGGGGAACCGGCCTTGGCCATTTGCAGGCCGATCCTCCGGCTAGGCCAAAAGCGGTATGCCGAGAGGGAGGTTTGGGGATGACAAAGGGTGGAAGGATGAATCGTAGGGTGAGAGCAGAGGCGAATTCTTCGTCTGAAAAGCTTTTGATGGTCATTCCTCGGAACGGGGTGACAGATCTGGCCAAATATCTGTAGTGGCGAAGTCTAATCAAGCGGCAAGCAGCGCGAAGGATGGGGATCTGGAGATGGGAACCCGAAGGCGTGGTTCATCATGGGGTTTGGCTTCTCCCGCGGTGTTGGGAACCCGCCGTTAAGGACGCGGGGTGAGCCCCTTCTGTCTTGCCCGTCAGGGAAACCCGTTGAAGATCGGGGTGCACAAGACACCACATCAACCGCTCTGCCGTCCATGCCGGGGATCATAGCTTTCAGCGAGTTTGGCAGAGGGGAACGCCGAAAACCAGGGTAGCCCGGAAGTAAAGCATCTCACAAAACAGACTCATCATGCCGTCTGCAGTCTTGAGCTGGCACAACACGCTTCCGTCGATGCGCTTAATAAGAAGCAACCAGGGAGTAATAATCCATGTCATGATGTCTCTGCAGTGCGCTATCCCTGTTTGGAAGCATTGCTCAGGCTGACGAGTTACGAACGAACACACGCGTTGTGTATCATGTTCACGAACCAAGAGTTGGGATGAACAAATTGAATTACGCTTCGCTCTAGTACACTTCCAGAATACTGATCTCCCTGCGTAGACATCATCACAGAGAACACAGCTACGCCTTCGGTGTGTTGTGCTGCTGTCTCCTCATGCCGTCCCATCAGACTTGTGAGATCACAAGGTCAAGCAGTGCTATAAACGCCCGCAACCTCCTTCTCGCCTGTAGGAACGTACTTGCTCCGAGCACGGATCCTCGATCCGTACCGATAGAAAATGAACGGTGCTGGAGCAAGCAGTAAGGCAACACCCGCGATCAGAGATCCTCCTCCGCCAACGTCAAGCGCCTCGAACATGAAGCCAGTGAACAGCGGTGCCGAAGCACTGCCAAGTGAACGGGCAAAGATGTTTGCCGCCACCGCAGATGACGCAAGATGCTGATAAGTGTCCAGGAGATAGTTGGTCAAGGCCACAAAGATGAGCAAAAGACTTGCCGAGAGAAAGACGCCCGCGATCGTGCAAACAGACCAGTGCACCGAGCTGAGAATGTTAGCTCAGCCCCGTCTCGACTATCATAGCAGATCCTGACTTACTTGAACTGGCCTGCCCACGCAAACCAAAACATGGCGATGGGGAAGCCAACTCCCCCAACCATGGCCATGAGTAACCGATCTTCCGGTGGCAGCTCCTCCCTGCTCATACCTCTGCGCATGCGCCGTCGCGTGTCGAGTGAGATGATAACGGCACCCAGGACTGCCCCAATGATCGATCCGATCAGTGGAAGCTGTCCAACCCCCACATTCCACCCTCGCATATCCTGGAAAACTATCGGGTATATGCTGAACAGCATGTAATACAGGGTGAAGACGAACCCCATGTAGACGGCGCAGACTGCCGATATCGGGTCGACGAGGAGGCACCAAGGCCTTATAAGTGCAATTTTGTAGATGCCCATAAGTGAAGGGCTCGTGGCCTCGGTGTAGGATGTGACGTCCTCATATCCTGGAATCTTCGCTTCTCGAATGCGCCGCGCCTTCTGCGATAGAATGGTGGGAGTGTGTGTCTCGGGCAGGGTCAGCATAGGGACTGCCGCTACCACCCAGAACCAGAGAGCAGTGAAGAAGGCCCACCTCCAATCCTTCTTCAGTTCGCAGAAGCCCGATATGATGGGTCCAACGGAGGGCCCGACCCAGCTGAAGAGGGAGAAGACTGCCGTGGCATTGCCTCTTTCGTCGGGTTCCCAGAGATCGGCTAGAACCCCTGGAGCAATACTGATGCTTGCGGCTGCGAAGGTCCCTGCGATGAAGCGTCCCATAACAAGAGCCGCAAAGTTGGGAGGAAAGGCGCAAAGAAAGCTGAAGGCCAGGTAGACCGGGAAGGTGATGAACAGAATTATCCTCCGACCATAGAATTCTGACAATGGCGCGAAAATAAACGGGCCTGCGCAAAAGCCTAGGAGAAAAACCGTAATTGATAAGCCGGCGACGTATTCGGAGACGCCGAAGCTTTCAGCCATGGATATCAGACTGCCAGAAGGTAGGCTGGAGGCAAAGTTGCCGTTGGTCGCCAGGAGAACGACAACAAGGGTTATATACCACTTGCGGCCGTAAGACCAATTTCTGGGGTTCTCGGGATCATGGAGTTTGAAGTCGACATAATTGTTAGCGCCTAGGGGCGGAGTCGCTTCTTGAACTTCTCGGCTGGCGTAGGGGATAGCCGCCTGTGGATAGAGAATCTGCGCTCGTCGCGGCATTCCTGGATTGACTCAGAGTCTGAAATCGAGACTCGTCAGACGTTGTCGATCATGAAGTTTTGGAGAGCTAGAGTGAAGGACGACGGGGGAATCAGTCTTTGATTTAAGAGATGCATAGCAATGCCGCCTGGCTGCTGATGACGGAATTTGGATGGAGATCGGCCGGAGGTTTTTCTCAGAATGGAGCACAAATAGCTCGGCATTTCCAAGAGTTGCCAATATGCTGTGAACAAGAGCCATATTACTTGCTGCCCCGTGGGACATGGTGGGTAAAGGTGTGTGGAGAGGAGACCCCTTCCCAGGAAGACCGGGGACCCGAACAAGGATTCAAAGCAAGGTCTCCATTATACAACCTATAGAGTCCAGATTTTGCACCAGAAGTTAAAACTCAAGTAATGTACCGCACCGAAGGCGTGCATTGGTAGAGTCTGGACGTCCCACGACAGTTTCCTACACTTGGTGCCAAAGGCAGCCTAGCCAAGCGCTGTGGCGATACACCATAACAATTTTCTCAGTAAATGGCGATAGTGTCCATGCAACCTTCTGTTAAGGATTGCTGGGCATGAAATTTTATCAAGGCCAAGAGCATATGACGCTTGGTAGTCGTCAATGTCCGGAGGTGTGGGGCTGACAGCGCGCATACTTACATCATTGCGGCGCCAACTGGCCATGATGCTATCATGACCGCATGGGTAGTGCACTTTACCTTAGTAAAAGGACTTCTGTCACTTCAATCCCATAATTGTGGTCTTCTTCTTCACTTCACCAAATGTTGAAGCTCAGATGACTGTTCAGGTCAAATCGCTATTGGCTCATCATCACTTGAAAAATAAGTTCACTCTGGTGCTCGTGTTGCTCTGACCAAACACGTGCCATAAAAAAGTATTCCAACATGTCAGGTGGCGAAAGTGGTCAATTCCAGCCTGTCGAGGAGAAGCAGGCACAGTCTCTCCCGGGGTAGGAAATTATCGAGATGAAGTCATTCTACCTGCACTGAGCAAGAATTACTAACACGATGTCCCTCCAGCCGTGAGCAAGATCTAGCCCCAAAGAGCGAAGTGACCAAATTGGAAGGCAAGAATGAATTTCAAGAGTATCGCGCGGCTGAAAAGCTCAAGGGTGCTAAGGCTTTCATAACTGGTGGCGAGTAAGTTCACAGTCGTCATAACATTCCAATTGCACCCATCCTGGTCTAATATGTATTAGTTCAGGCATTGGGCGATCAGTCGCTGTGCTCTTTGCTCGCGAGGGTGCTGATGTAACCATCGTCTACCTGCCGGAGGAACAGGAAGACGCGGAGGAAACGAAGCAGCTCGTGGAGAAGGAGGGAAGGGATTGCCTTCTCATCGCCGGCAACTTGATGGACAACAGCACCTGCAAGGACGCTGTCCAGAAGCACGTCGACAAGTTTGGCAAGATCCATGTTTTGGTGAACAACGCTGGGAAGCAGATCATGTGCGAGGACTTGACCAATATTGATCTGGACGACGTGGAAAGCACTTTCCGCAGCAACATCCTGCAGATGTTCGCTATTACGAAGTACGCACTGCAACACATTGAAAGGGGAGGCTCGTAAGTTTCCGGAGCGTGTCAGAATGATCGCCGGTTTCGAACTGACTGCGGATAGAATCATCAACTCGACATCGACAGTGGCGTTCCGGGGAACCGCAGCCATGGTCGATTACGCGGCTACCAAGGGTGCAGTCACGTCTTTCACACGAGCATTAGCGAAGCAACTAGTATCCAAGGGCATCAGAGTGAACGCAGTCGCGCCTGGCCCGGTGCATACACCACTCCAGCCAGCCTCCAGGCCGGCGGAACAGATGGAAGGCTTCGGTAAGAAGTCACAGCTCGGCCGCCCAGGGCAGCCAAGTGAAGTTGCTCCTAGCTATGTCTTCCTGGCTTCAAAGGATTCGGAGCTATACTATGGGCAGATATTGCATGCGTATCCGCTGGGTGATTAGCTTCTATAGCATTCAGAGAGTGAGGCGGCCCGAATTTAGCAAGCATGTTATACGATCTCATACTATGGTGCAGGTTCGCCTATTCAAACCTTGCAAAACATGCTATGTATTCCCGTTGTGTCTTGTCGCGGCAGTTTTGAATGGCTCAATAAACCGTCAACTACAGGTCAATGCATCGTTCGTACTTGAGCGCCGGGCTCTCCGTACATAGAGCCACTTGAGCCAAGCGCTGCTGGCCGTGTCGGTTGGCGAGGTGTTGATGGACGCCGGATTCCAAATCGAACAACTTGTCTAGGTAAATTCGCCCATGTTCGTCTCTAGATCTGGCTACTGTAGTTGCTCACGAGCGGCCGAAGAGACTACGCCTCCGAATCTGGTGAAGAGACCTCAAGTGCCTGACAGCCGGCCTCTTGCCTGCCGGCATACAAACAGTCAAGTGGCAGCCGACTGTTCAGGCCGGCCCTCTGCTTGAACTTGGTATTGGAGAAATCGCATCCAGCGAAAAGGTAAGACGCATTCCTCATCGGGGAGGGGAGCAATTCGGACACCGACAGCCAAGAACACTCGCCAAGGTATCAGGGGCTATCCATCAGGTGCGCCTCTTGGCGGATGCGGAGTGATGACTGGCGGAACTGAAATGGAACCTGAACCTCAAGGCTTGGTATTACGGAATCTGAAAACTGCTTGTGTTTTTCGAAGTTTTCCTGCATGTAGCTGTCGTGATTTTGCGTACAAAAGGGCAGGCCGCGTGGATTTGAGCTTGCAGGGCGCCGATCAGTAGCCTTCGGCCTGGCTACTACTGGTGCAAAATATCTTCAGATTCACGGAGGCTGCCCTCGCATGGGATCTCATGATCTCAAATAGGCGGACTCCTGCAAGACCGCAAACCCGACGACAGCACGTCATGGTGGTCGTGGTACGGGACGACCCCTGGAAGGCCTTGGCACCCTTAGCACAGCCTCGCGCTTGGCCCCTTCTGGTCGTGATATGTGATTGCAGTGGTTTCCCCCGCAAAGAAAGCCCCACGACGGCCGACATTCAGTTGACCTTCTGGGCGCGTGCTCGGGCACCTGCAGGATGTGGCCAATTTTCCTCCAATCGCCAAGACCCCAGGGGTTGGATGAGGCCAATGATCTCGGCCACACCTCATCTATCTGCTTCCCGGAAGAGTATTTGATGGGCAAACCACCCGGACGCGTGCCTTGCTTAAACGAAGATCACTGCCGAGAAGGATGAAGGAGCCTCCATCTACCGAAAACCGTCTGCGGAACGTGGTGGCCTCTGAGTTTCAAGATCCTGGGGAGGTTGTGGACAAGGCGTGTTCGAAGCGGACCAACCATCTCGGGCTTGCATACGCCTGTGTTGCTTGCTTTTCGAAGATCGACGACATGATGGAGATTTTGAGCATGGTTATTCCGGACAAGCTTACTGATGCGTTCTAGTTGTTCTTGGTATCAACTTCAGGAAAGGGGGCACGCAAACAAGTCGATGAGCTGGAATCGACCGCCGTCGAGTATAAAGCTGCGATGAATCCGTGATAGCAGAGAAAGAAGATCTCTCCAGCGAGCCTCAACCAGCACAAAGAACCAGCATCCTTCTCCTTTCACCTTTCTTGAACCAGTTACTCATACGGAAATCCAATATCTTGCCTTCAACATGAAGTTCTCTGCTGTTACCCTTTTCGCCACGCTGGCCGTTGCTAGCCCCCTTAGCTCTCGCAACACTCTTGCTCGTCGTCAGGCCGCCGAGGCCTGCCCTGTCGGATACTGTACCCAGAACGGCGGCACCACTGGTGGTGCTGGTGGCGACACCGTCACCGTCACTGATGTTGACAGCCTGATCGAGGCCGCCCAGAGCGAGGGCCCCTTGACCATCATCGTTTCTGGAAACCTCTCCGGCAACACCCGTGTCAGGCCCACCTCGGACAAGACCATCTTCGGCGAGGCTGGCAGCTGTATGTTGAGAGCCCAATTACGATTCTATGGGCAGTTGTTAATGATTTACAGCCATTGACGGTGTCGGTTTCTACGTTCGCCGCCAGAGCAACGTCATTCTCCGAAACCTGAAGATCACCAAGGTTGATGCCAGCAACGGCGATGCCATTGGCATTGATGAGTCCACCAACGTCTGGGTTGACCACGTCGACCTCTCTGGTGACCTCTCCGGTGGCAAGGATGACCTCGACGGTCTCTTCGACATCTCGCACGGTGCCGACTGGATCACCATCACCAACTCGTACCTCCACGACCACGTAAGTGACGACCCTAGCCCGTGAACTGACAGAACTCAACTAACTGTACGTAGTGGAAGGGCTCTCTCATCGGCCACTCCGACAACAACGCCGGCGAGGACACCGGCAAGCTTCACGTCACCTACGCCAACAACCACTTCTTCAACGTCTTCAGCCGTGGACCCCTTATCCGCTTCGGCACCGTCCACCTGATCAACAACTTCTGGGACAGCATGATCGACTCGGTCGTCAACACCCGCATGGGCGCCCAGGTTCTCGTCCAGAGCTCCGTCTTCGAGAACTCTGCCGAGCGCGCCATCTTCTTCGCTGACTCTGACGAGACTGGCTTCGCCGTCGTTGAGGACGTCGACCTTGGCGGCTCCGTCAACTCGGCCCCCGAGGGTACCCTGACCTCCAGCTCCCTCCCTTACACCATTGCTGCCCTCGGCTCGGGATCTGTCAAGAGTGCTGTTGTTGGCACCGCCGGCCAGACCCTGTAAGATGGATCTCGGAATGGGAGCTTCCTTGGCTCGGTGGCCCAGGTGATCGACGGTTGGTCGGTTCAAGTTGATGGACGATAGCATTTTCTTTGCGCTCTGCTAGATCAGGCGTTTCACTTCACAATTCTGTAGATATTCTCTTGCACATAGGTACGAATGAATGGCAGTTGTCTCCAACCATTGCTATCAAGATCCAGGCTCGGTATGCGAAGAAGCGGCCGATGCTCTAGATAATCACATCAAGTGGAAAGGTGGTGATTGATTCGTAACGTAGATCAGGCTCTATCAAGGTGAATCGCTGCGTATCGGAATGTCTAAAATTCCATGGGAGCAAAGACATGCGCAAACCACTCGTCGTCTAATAGTTCTCCGTCAAAGTCTCCGAGCTCAATGCCGTCCAGCGATGTGGATGGTTCATGTGTCGCCGGAGTCGGCAGGCCTGTGGCGCCCCGATCGGCCTTTGCCAGTCGTTCCGCTATTTCCTTTTCCCAGAAGCCCTTCATTCTGCGCAGCATCTTCGCTGCCTTGATGAAAGTCACCTCCTCACTTTCATCAGCGGCGTTGCAGGCTTCGTCCGCAGCTGTCGCACACCGAGCCGCAAGCTTTTCCAGCGCTTGGGGAAGGTCGATCACGTTGCGCGCACTGGCGAGGTCCCAGATGGGGTCGTCTAGTGTTTGGAGGCGGTGCATACTGATGCAGCAATGTGAGATCTGGGCGAACAGGGAAAGCCCGTACTCAGGATATGATTTCGGTGGCATGTCCAAGACCAGGTCGAACCAGAGCTTGATGCTGTTGAGGCAAGTATACAAAGCTTCGAGGCGCTGTACGTTGGGAAAGTTTGTCGGGTTGAATGAGTGTGAAATTGCAGATTCATGGATGGCCAATTCTGTGTCATGGAACTTGCAAGCAACGAGTCCTGAGAGTGGTCAGAAACAGTTCTTGACACATTCAAAAGGAATGCGTTCATACCGTTGGCTCTGACCTCAGGGGTGAGGGCCTGGAATGTTGTTTGGAGCTTCGTGTGAAGCGCCTTGATGTACATGCTGGGTTGCGGTCCACGAGCTCCAACAAAATCATGGGGAGATGGGTAGCTGATAGCTTCATCATAGATGAGCTGCATCCTCACCTGTGCAATGAGAACGTGGTCGTTGGGAGTCTCATCAGACTTTTCGAGGACACAGAGACACTCCTCCATATGTCTCGTCCACCTCAGCGGCTCCATCTTCTTTACAAAAGAGGCCACGCTGGTCTGATTAGCTGAGAATATTCACAAGGAATTCTGACACTGTTTGACTTACACTCCCGTCATGAGATAGACGCCCAGGACCGTCCGTCGTTCTTCCATTGACCGCGGCTGCAAAATGCCGTTGCAAGAAGTGCTGAGACCAATGGACTTCCAATACATTAAAGGAGTAGAAACATTAGATAACTCTTTGGTGAGGCCGAGATCGTACGCCAGGGCCACGGCAAGTTGAGTGTAGATGCAAAAGAACGGCTTTGAACCTGGCTGTACGTTGGCCCTGCTCGTGCAAAGGATCAGTTCTTGAGATGCACAGTCTGTACCTGTAACGACAACATGGAATATTCTCACTTACCACGCCATGAATGCCACAAGTCCAAGAAGGAGGTCCATGCTTCTCTCATGCTCCAGGATGAGCTTCCGCGCAATGATCGCTCTGATGCGCTCTCCCATTGACAATTGCAGCGGCCTTGACCGCGTCGCAATAGCCATGATGCAGAGCCAGAGAAACGGGTACTCTTGGCGCAGCTGCCGTGCTGAAAGAAATCTTGACAGTTTGACAAACGGGAAAAGTCGAAGATTTTCCTCTCTAAAATTGTTGAACAGGATCTCGGCCTCTGCTGGCGTTGGTTCAGGACCGACGGTCAGGGACGGCTCGGACGCACCACCAGCCGTTTGCGCGGTAGGCTGGCGAAGCGGCAATTGGGCTGATGTGTGACCAAGCAGGCATGACGACGGGAGGACACCACTGTCCTCATTTGCGGTTGTAGAACCATCTGTGGGAGATGCATCCCCAGATATGGCGCCCTCTAGACTTGCTGAAAGATTCTCATGACCCGACGCCCGGAGCAGATCAGCTAGATGATCAAGCTTCTTTTCCAGGTGTGCAGTGCGACTGTTAGCCTGCTTCCTCGGTCTTTTCCGAACTGTGGCCGCAGGCTGACATGTCTTGTTGAGGCGATGGCATCTGGCGGAGACATTAGCACTTGGTTGGCTTGTAGATCTCTAGTTGAGACAAGGTCCGCCGGGGGCTAGGACGAGCCCTTCTGGAGATCGAGGAATGAACAAGTTTGACTCACCTCTCGCATGCGCCACCATCATGTCTTAGTGTACATTTACACTTGGCTTTGGAACAGTTGGTGCAGGCCCGGCCGTACGGCGCTGGGGTGCCGCCGGGGACGGACTCCATTTCCGTATTGGCGTGTGCCGCAGACTTGTTCCGCAGGGTCGAGGGGCCGGCAGCGGCAGGTGTGCGGACACGGAAGAGGCGCAACCTGCCTAGGTAATGAAGGTGGAACAGCACAGCCGGGAACCAGTCACTGAAAGCCGGTATGCTAAGCCTCAATCATCAGCCGAGATTGGACTCGTCCGACGGTTGTTTGTTGCTTCAGAAGTCCGTCTTCGCACTGCGATCGTAAAAGGTGCATGATGGGACGAGTGAAACGGAATTGGAGGACCGGAGTCTCCGAAATCCGTTCCTCTCTTATCTTGGGAACTTTTGTTCTACCTAGCGCTGACACGACACGTGATTCTCTAGCCTGTCGTCCTTAGATTGGACGCAAAAGAGGGACCGGGATTGAATTCCGAATCCCGATTGAATCCTTCCTGGTCGGATTTTGCATCATCACCCACTCAATCCCGTTTCATGACATTAAACAGGCAACACGGTATGTGCACCTGGGAGATAAATCGTGATGTGTACACGTAAAATGGGTGTCGTTTCGCTTTTGCGATAGCACTGCCATCTTCTGGGGGTATTTCTCCATTATCTCTTTCTGTTTCTAGCAGCCCATTTGTATTGCAATCTTTTGCCCCCTACGTTCAATCTGGAGGCACTGCGGCTTTGTGGGAACAGGTGAAGAGGAACGACACCAATATGACCGGAACAGCCCTCGCAGACAATCCCTCATCTTCTGCGACCAAAGACAATGGGTCGCGGGATTCGGCGAGCGTATCCAGCGTGCGCGAGAATGAGCCCATCCATCCCAAGCCTACAGACCCTGGGGCGACTCTGGGGAAAGGTGAAGACACAAAAAGCGAGATCCTGGCCGCCTCCAGCGTGGAGCCCGTGTACATCACTGGTTTCAAGCTCTATGCTGTACTTGGCTCGGTGACAGCTACAGCGTTCCTCTTGATGCTTGACATGACCATCATCGTAGCTGTATGGTTCGGTCCTTGACCCAAATGAAATCAAAAGAGGGGAGCTGACGAAAGTCATATCAGGCCATTCCTGAAATCACGACGGTTTTCCACTCACTCGAAGATGTGGGGTGGTATGGTGCTGCCTATACCTTGTCCAGGTAAGCATCGGCTATGATCCTATGCACACTGCCATGGAGGACGCTGTCCCATGCTTCGAGAGCTGACTCAACCTGGATAGTGCCGCCTTGCAGCCGATGGCAGGCAAGATTTATAGTCATTTCAGCACCAAATGGTCCTTCTGTGCCTTCCTCTTACTTTTTGAGATAGGCTCTCTGATCTGTGGCGCCGCCAACTCGTCTGATATGTTAATCGTTGGGCGGGCCATCGCAGGCATGGGCAGTTCTGGCTTGTTCAACGGCGCGATGACCGTTATAGCGGCAGTAGCGCCTATGTCTAAGAGGCCTACTCTGCTGGGAATCATGATGGGCAGTAGGTTCTTTCCTCGGTCCATACCACATCAGGAGATACTAAATTTATCTTAGTCTCCCAAATGGGTCTCGTCGTGGGCCCTTTGATCGGAGGGTCATTGACGGAGTATTCCTCGTGGAGATGGTGTAAGTTCTGCTAATTCAAGCAAACCACACCGTCTGACCTTTATCGCAGGTTTCTACATCAATCTACCGGTCGGGGCTGTTGTGATCCTCGTACTCATAGTCATTCACGTGCCAAACCATCTGACGCGCCTGGATTCTATGACGCCGCGCTCACTGGCTGTCAACCTCGATATCCCAGGCTTCTTGCTTTTTGCACCTGCAGCGGTCATGTTTCTCCTCGCGTTAGAAAACGGCAGTACCGAATGGGGTTGGAGCTCCAGCCCAGTGATCGGGCTATTTGTTGCCGCGGGTGTCACTGCCATTGGATTCTTATTTTGGGAATATCGAGCCGGCGACAAAGCCATGCTCCCGTACTCAATGGTAAGGAGACGTATCGTCTGGTCCAGTGCAGTTGTCAACATGTCCACCATGGGATCCGTGTATCTCGCGAGCTATTACACCCCCATCTACTTCCAGTCTGTCAAGGGGGTTGGCCCGTTTGATAGTGGACTGTATCTTCTGCCTGTCATCCTCAGCCAGCTCATCATGGCAGTTTCGTCCGGATTTCTCAGTAAGTAAATGGCCATCAACTCCCCATTGACGACAGTCTAACATAGATCAGTCAGTAAAATAGGCTACTATCTTCCACTAGCTGTGGTGTCCACCATGCTCGCAGCCGTTGGAGGTGGGTTGGTTTCAACCTGGACGCCAGACACCAGCACCGACAAGTGGATCGGGTACCAGATCATCCTCGGTATGGGTCGTGGTATTGGTCTCCAAATTGTCAGTATAGCCCGCCGAGTTGCGCAACGCTCATCTTTTCGAGTTCCTAATCCGAGTCTGGCTGACACGCGATGCTCTTCTAGCCTTTGGTAGCTGTGCAAAATAGCCTGCCGGCAGCCCAACTCTCTGTCGGCATGGCTCTCCTGGTCTTCGCGCAAACCTTTGGCGGAGCGATTCTTCTCACTGTCGGCAACCTCATCTTTTCAGATCGCCTCAAAGCCAACCTGGTATCACAGGCACCCAGTGTCAACGCGACGGCTGTGATTGAAGCTGGTGGTCGGGCTTTTAGGCAGGTTGTACAGGAAGACGAGCTACCAAGCGTGCTGGAAGCGTATGCTGACAGTATCAACGCGGTATTCTATCTTGTCGCAGCTGTTTCTGTCTTGGGCTTCTTTTTCACATGGGGCATCGGCTGGAAAGATGTTCGGGAGAAGAAGAAGACGCCGGGACCTGGAAGTGAGGAGAGCGCATCCGAGAAGTGCTGAGTCAAGAGTCGCAGCTGGTCGATGATATAGAGGTCTCCAAGGAATTCGGTGCATCGCATCGTAACAACTTTGGAAGTCACCGTAAGGTCCTGGCAACAGTGGCCTGGATTCATACTCTACATGATCTATTGAGGAAACGGGCTCTTTTTGGTGGTATTATGTTCAATGACGTTGCTTTCCACAGGTGAGCGTACAATACGCGTATGGGGTAGGGCTGGGACGGGATCGCCATGGAGTTTCAGCACTGAGCGCTTATCATTGCCCAGACCACTATGCGTACTCGAGCTTGACCGTTGGCAGCCAATGCCCTCCCGGACTAGATAAGCTTGACCCTCCAGAAGGATTTAGCGGCAGCTTGTTTTAGCTCACTCCAACACGCGTATTTGAGACAGCCGTGTAAATGCCACTGACGTAGCTTTCTGCTGACCTCTTGGCGATGTCGACATTGATGGCTGGCCTAGACTGTGGAGACGTATATCCCAAACAATGCACTGCACTCCATGTCGCGAGGATCTTCCACTGACCAAGTACCCCTTCCCAGCCGTCCTACGACTGAGCCTCCTACAACAATTCGAGACGGACTATTTCGAGGCAAAATCAAGCGGAAAAGTTGAGGATGTCAGCAGGCCAACCGCAAACCGAGGCTACGAATGAAAAACTCCAGCTGATATCGAGCCCCTTCGAATTCAAGCGAGATAGCGACGATGGGAGCTCGCGAGGCAAAAGTCCAATCTCCCGCGAGCTGGTTCTGCGAAGAAACGATGACGCGACAAATCTTGAGGTCTTCTACGACCTTTTCCTAGCTGTAGGTGATCAAGATGAATCCTCCCGTGCTCTGCGATTGCTGACAGGAAGCAGGCCGTAAGTAAAACCCCTCGAGATAGATGCACCCAAGCAGCGGCAACTAATAGAGCACAGTGCTTGAATCTATTCAACCAGAACCAGCAAATGGCCACATTGAATGGCCTCTCCGCATATATTGGGTTCTTTTGGTACGTCATCACGTTGCACCCTCCGGCATTTCGAAGATATGCTGACCATGTTCATTTGTAGTCTGCTCTGGACAACCTGGTTCCTCACAAGCGCGTACGACGTCCGATACGTGACGGACAGCGTCTTCGAGCGCTGTTGTCGCGGGATACACTTCGCGGTGCTGGTTGGATTCGTTACGGTTTCGCCCAACTTCGATCCTAGCAACCAAGACTATCGCGTGTTTAGGACCTTCTGTAAGAATCGAGAACTGAAACACAAGGCCCCCCTACTGACGAGTATCAATAGCCTTGATCCTGATGGTCTCTCGAATATGTCTTGCGGTGGAATATGGCAGCGTCGTCTTCCACGCTCGCAAACACAAAACCATGAGAAACCCATTGATATGGATGGTGCTTCTCAATGCTTTTAATGCCATGATCTACCTCATAATCACATTCAGATTCGAAGGCGAAGCTGTCCGAGTCTTCTATGCCTGGTTCCCTGTCTGCGCCAGTACGTACCCCTCCTCATTCTATTCCATGAACCGCAACTAAGTACTTTGACCTACCTCAGTCGAGATTGTCTCAGCGCTATTGATGTCTTTTTGTTATCCCGTTCTCAGCTTCCAGGGAACTCCATTGATGCGTAGATTGAGTCTTTTAACCCTCATCATTTTCGGCGAAGGAATCACGGTAGCATGTGCGTCCATCACAGATGTAGTGAACGCTGACGGACACGACGCGTGGAGTACGTTATCCTCTCCCTATACGCAATTTTCAACTTGCTCACCTTGACGTAGCATACCCGACGATTGGAACTGTCACAGCCTGTTGTGCCATCATCTATCTCGTTTTCATGGTCTACTTCGACTGGCTTCAGCATCTTCATACAACCCGATGGCGGCAAATTGGTTGGACTGTTGTCCATTTCCCCCTCCATCTCGCTCTGACCCTCTTCATGGAGGGTTGTGCACAGTTCATTGTATTTTGGAAGACGGCAGAATTTCTCAAAGAACTCACCAGGGATTGGCTCGCCATCCAAGACGAGCAGATCGCGCAGAGAGATCGTCTAAAAGCGAACGGGGACCAAATGACTGGCGGCGAATTTGTCCAGCCCTACAGAGATTGGATCGACGACTTCTTCGAGGAATACCCACCTGGATATGCTGTCTACTACTCGACCATCAACAAGACACTGAACGAATTGGAGGATCTTGATATCCCGGCTGCGCAGGATCGAATTCAAAGCTCGAATAGGACAGCAGAGGAAGCGGCAAACGATGACCCGACTCTCAAAGCATTGGTCCAAGGCTTGCTGACAATCGTCTACACGGTGGACAACATTGTCTCAGTAAATTACGGGATCGACTTTTTCGTCGACCAAGTGGAGACAGAGACAATCGACAGCTCAGCAGACCCCAATTCGTCTGGGCTGGACACATTCGACTTCAATCTCGCTGTCAATGAGCGCTCCTATCGACGCCTACGAGCAGTATTCCAGTACACCTTCGTATGTGGTGGTAGCGTGTTGGCGCTCATAAATCTGCTATACGTCATCGCACACACGGAGAAATGGACGCGAGGAGCGATCATACGGGTCGTTTTCAACTTCGTCGTTGCACTTGGCATCGGTCTTGTGGCTTGCGTGTCACAGAACTTGCCTCTATTCGTCGAATACATGACCAGCACCTGGATCTTGCCGACTCTGGTGCTATCATATCTGGTCGTTTTTATTGTAAGCCATTTGGCAGGGGAGCGACGTGTGGTCAATGTTGTTTGTGGCAACCTGAGAAGAGGAACACGTGGGGTTATGTCTTTTGGGAGACGTCGGAAGACTGAGGAAAAGGGACGTTCTGACGAAGCTCAGGAGCGGAACAGAGAGGGCTCTCGCACATGAGCGAGGAGAATGAAGGGTACGAAGATGATGACAGGCGATTTGGGTTGCTTTGAAAGCTACATAATAGAACATGTGAGAAGCAAAGCGCATGTTTCTGATGTTTGGAACAATCTGACTTTCAACCGATGCCATGGCGGCTCCTCAGCCTCCGAAAACAATTTAAGTAAAACAATTAGGTGTTTCCAAGTGCTAATCATGTTGTCGACCTCAAGACAGTCTTTGCGCCGCTTCGTACTCCGTCTTATCTGGCAGGATGTAATATAAGGTGCTAGCATCAATCCTCAAAACGCCGTCATAATTGTTCAGACGATTCGAACTATTGAAGCCTGGTTGCATACCTACGTCCCCTGCAGCCAATGCAGTACCAAAAATTTGGGCATCGATTGATCCTGACTTCGTGGGCAGTGTTCTCACAACGAGAGCCTTCTTGGTACCCCGAACCCAACAAACGTAGTCTCCGACCTGAGCCTGGTTTGAAGTGATGCCCATCCTCTGCTCATTTTTGCCGGATGTTCGGAGTTGGTACAGTTGGGATTGCCCACTCGAAGTCGGCGATGCTTTTCCCGTTTCAACTCTTGCGCGAACCCGATGTTCGAATAATTGATATGCGGGCCTCCATTGAACGCAGCTGACGTGCCCAGAGCACATTTTGTTTAGATCATGACTGCTTGTATCCATTATAGATCTCAGTAGTGACTCGCTCTCCTTTTGTGCATGTCCAAGGTCGTCCTGGTACGTCTCCTGGATGCGTTGACACCAGTTTGCCGTCAAATCTATGTCGGCCACCAATCTGTCGCATGAAGGCCCTGTGACTATTATGTGGCCCAAGATATTGCATTTGAGGGTAAAACATCGCTTGTGTTTGTATCCGTCGGGCACCACAATCAAAGCCGTGTCTTCTGCGGAATCAATCGGTCCATGCAGCTGGCCCAGGGGGCTCTGGTCTTTGATCAGCAACCAAGTATCCGAAGGAGACGAGGTCGAACCCCCCGTCGTGGCCGAAAATTCCCCGCCGGTTCATAAAATCCATCGTGTCGGTCCAGACCTGGAAGAGTGACCTCGTGTAATCCATGACAAATCCGTGGGCATCATCAGCCAAACCTATCAGTCCATAGATCTTGTCCCTTGGCTCCTTGCAGAGAGCATCGCGGTGGCTGTCCAGCAACTGCATCAACGTGTGGCCACCCTTTGGTCTGTCTTCGAGCTGTTGGGACAACAGAAGAGGGCCCCTTCCGTGCTGCTGGTGATGGAACTTCATGAGAGAGATGAACGAACTCCATGACATGCATTGGTCTCCGAAGCAGACTCGCTTTCTGTTCGCTCGGCCGACCTCTTGGATTATCCATACACGGTCCCAATAGCCATCAGTCATCAGGGCTTGAACCATCCTCATCTCGACGAGATGGGACCGTTTCAGTTCTTCCGGTTGTTGATCTTCATTAGATGCTGCTGGCTCCTCGGGAGCTTCGACGGGCTTGATTGGCTTCGCAAACTTGAGGTCTTCGGCCTCGGCGGCTTTCATCTCGAGCTGAAACTTCGTGTACTTCTCGCCCAGCCAGATGACGACCGTTCTGGCTCTGAAATAAATCTGCCACATCATCCGCAGCTGGCGGTTCCGCTCCGCAACGTCTTCCTGGTTGATGGACAGCGCGTCGATCCAGAACAGCGTCCGTTCTTCCGTTTCGTAGTGGTCTCGGAGGTAGTAGAGCGCATCGTAGAGGTTTTGGCCGACGAGAAACTCGGCACCGTCCACCATGATGGGTCTTTTGTTGGCTTCATCTCCCCACATGTACGACAGCGCTTCATATTTGGGGCGGTCCCCGAAGGCGATGTGTTGGAGTGTGCAGACCATGGGGCGGCCTTTCTCGGCAGGCTCGATGCTGATGAAGCGTGTGCAGTGGACATCTTCCTGCAGTGGTCTGTAGGCAAATGAACTTGTGGGTGTTGACTTCACGTCGACGACGCCATGAGGCTCCGCTCGACGTCTGGACTCATTCGCCGCCATGGCTTTGGGAACAAGGCTGCTAGAAAAATGGCAGATCAAGGTGAAAAGATGGGTGATGGATTGTTGTGGGCAAGACAATAAACCCGATAAACCACGAGAAAGGCAGGTAGAAACACCATCAACGCAAAACAATGTGTCGACAGGAGATCTTGATTAAAAGCAGAGATATCCTGACACCCAGAGAGGCCTCACCTACTTTAGAAGGCAGACGAAGGTTGGCAGCATCAGGCTGAGCGTATCCCCCGAGCGGCGCAGCATACGCGCCTGGAAGCCAACAGAGGCTTCGCTGGGCCGCCTGTGAGGCCGGCCACTGGTCGACAGCCCGCCATAGGCGCCCCTTGACCAGATGTTGGTGATCTATTGGAGTTGAGCAGCCCGTTGCTTATTCAGACGACCGTCCCTCCCCACGAAACGGGCCACATTGTTCTCGGGGAGTCACGGGGCAGCTAGTTGTAGATGTTAGGGGACGCCCCTCGCTATTGGTGTGCCGGAGAAATAGAGCAAAGTCGCCCAGCCGGATCTCGGTGGCCCAGTGCCTGCCTGACGTAGGTTGCGCCATCTGCACCAATTCCCCCGCTATGGATAAATGGGGGGCAATGAGGGGCAGAATGTCCGAGACCCCGATACTCCGCGATCCTGAGCCGCGCGACGCATCTCATCCGCGGGGGGGACATCGTCACATCGATAAGTAGCGACACTGACCCTCGAGAATGGCTTGGATATTCTTAACTTTAACTTGAAAAGCATACGACCGAGCTTCTCCCAAACCCCCAGCCGCCCAACTCACCACATCCCTCACCATGGCCCCCATCAGAGTCGGCGTTGTAGGCTACGGCGGCTCAGCCAAGAGCTTCCACCTCCCCTTTATCACCGCTATCCCCGACTACGAAGTCGTCGCCATCCTACAGCGCGCAGAGGCCCCCGCCGACCCCTCCTCTGCCCCCGCGGGGTCGCACTGCACGGTCGACTTTCCCAACGTGAAGCACCACAGGACAGCAGACGAGTTCTTCGCCGATGCGAACATTGACTTTGTCGTCGTCGCTACGCGCACCGATACGCACATTCCCTTCGCGGAGAAGGCCCTCGAGGCCGGGAAGCATGGTAAGCTGACGAGGTCTCTCCGAGGCTCTGTGAGCGTGACTGACCGACGCGCCGGTAGTACTCGTCGATAAGCCGTTTGGCAGGTCAGCGGCAGAGGTCGACCGAGCGATCCAGCTGGCCGACAAGAAGGGTCTCATCTTGACCTGCTTCCAGAACCGGCGATGGGTATGTCTCTCACTCCCCATGCTGCGTGAGGCTGGTGCTGATGCTCGCTATGTAGGACGGCGGCTTCCTGACGCTGAGGGAGCTGATCGAGAAGGGCGCCCTGGGCGATATCAAGGAGGCAGAGATCATCTACGACTTTGAGAACGCCCCGTGGCTCTCGAGTATGACGGAGAAGAAGTACACGCCGGGTGACGGCATGGCCTTCGGCCTCGGTATGTACCAGCGCAGCAGCAGACCGTGGATTCCGACACTAACAGGGCCGCAGGAACCCACAGCGTCGACCAGGCGGTCACTTTGTTCGGTCGCCCCAAGTCGGTGACGGCCTTCTTCCGCGCGCAGCGGGGGATCGAAAGCGAGGTGGAAGACTCGTTCACCATCATCCTGCAGTACGACGGCCCGCAGAAGGATCTCCTGGTCACCGTGAAGACCGCCGTCACGAGCCCCGTTGCGCAGCATCTCAAGTTCTACGTCAGGGGCACCAAGGGCTCGTTCACCAAGGTTCGTGGTATCCCCGGCCCCGGAAACGTCAGGAAGCTAACAGCGTCCAGCACCAACAGCGCAGGACATGCCCGCAAGAGGAGCAGATCGGCCAAGGCCTCAAGCCCCTCGACAAGGGCTTCGGCGTCGAGCCGGATGCTTTCCGCGGCGTGCTGACGACGTATGATGAGTTCGACTCCAGCATCCAGACCCTGGACCCCGAGATCGAGAAGTACACGGGGCGCTACCCCACCATCACCGGCCGCTGGATGGGAGTTTACGAGAACGTGGCGAACGCCATCAACGGAAAGGCGGAGCTCGAGGTGAAGCCCCAGCAGTCGAGGGATGCCATTCGCGTCATCGAGCTTGCGAGGGAGTCTCACGAGAACGGCGTGACGGTCGCTTGGAAGTAGTGTGCTCGAGCATGTACAGTCGCGTAGAGAGCATTCACACGTCTTCCTCCCGTGACACCCTTTGACTCTCGTCCCACCATTTCTGCATGCCATCTGCGTCACACCACGCGAACTGGGATAGGTCCTGAAACCACCACCTGCCGCCCTGCGTTGTTGGCCTGTCACTGGCGTACTTTTTGAGGCTTCCGCCGTCAAAGAGGTGGTTCTTGACGCCAACCAGCAGCACGACGCTGCCGACCTTGGGCACGAACTCTTGGGGATCCAATAGAACGGCAAGCATGATGTGCTTATCCGTTGAGGGGTCTGCAAGGCGAGCTATGCGCTGGCTGTTTGGAGGGATGTGCGAGGGTTCAACTTCGCTGAGCGAGACGACAACAGCGAGGACATTGATTGACCAGTTCTGCTTGTAAGGCAGGCTGTTGATCGAGCGGAGGCGGGTGAGCTTCAGGGGGATGGACGGGTCCGTCCAGTGTTTGGCCAAGGCGACAGGGGCATGCTGGGACTCGGCTTGAGTCTCAGGCGCACCGTCCAACGGGTCAACATCACCGACACTGTCGGCGCGTCCCGTTGCCGCACCTGGGGCACGAGCAGGAGGGGACCGGTGTTGATATACCTTCGTCTGAGGCCAGTCTCGGGTATCAATTCCTACCTTGGGGCTCATGCTGGCTGATATGGTAGCAAGGCGCTCTCTGCGCTGGGACGACTTTGTTGGAGTCACGATCATGGTCTCGAAAGCCTCGTCGTCATCGTCCTCATCCTCGTCGTCTTTGCCATGGCGGTCAGGCAACCGGAACCTGACGCGGGGGCGTGTGGGTGTTGTTTCTCTCTGTGCCTGGGCCAAGGCGTGCTCGACATCTTCCAGTTCGATGTCGCTTTCTGCAATGAAGTCTTCCCCGAGCTCCCCTGCCACCTCGTCGCGAGGGTTGCCCTCCGCATGTACCGGTTGCTCCCTTGGAAGCGCGTCGCCTCTCTCTCCATTCGGCTTTGTCCTGGCCATCAGGCGCAACGCATTGTGCCATCCAACGGTGACGATGTCACTGACGACAAGATATACCATCTTCTGCCTGCCGGTGCCGCCAAAGTTCGCAATCTGATGGCGCCGGGTCGCAAAATCGGGCAGGCGGACATAGGATCCAACGGCAACGGAGCCATTATCGACGAAGCGGTGCATTTCGGGGACCAGCAGGGCTTGGATGCAGAGCTCGCCGTCGCCGAGCATCACGCGCACGACGCGCCATCGGTCTGACCGTGGGAGGGGTGAGGCTTCGACGGCTTCGACGAGGAAGATGGAGTCGGGGATACAGTAGCGAGTGCGCAGCAGGTCGGCGATGAGGGGAGCCGGGACAAAGGGTTCGACATTTGGGGCGAAGGTTATCGTGGGTGGTGGAGGGGACAACGCAGGTGGAGGCTTGTCTTCCGGGACGTCGGGAGCTGCTGGAGGAGGCATGTGGTTGAGTTCATCGTTCAGGTTGCGTCGATGCGAAGATTGTGACGGAGGTTCGAGGGTGGTGTTTTTGACAGAGGTGTCCAAGACGTCTTTCAGAGACATGGTGTTCGTCATAGAAGTTGAAATGCCCACCCAAGACCAAAAACACCAACCAGGCCCGAGAATGCCCCGCGGACGGAGGTGCTGGTCGATGAGGAGGCCCCCACCCCACTGTAGGCCTCAATATGTTGGCGGGGCACATGGTGGACTCACAGGGGCTTAGCGCTCTTTGGCCACTGCACAGCACACTGACCCCGGTTCCGCCTGCCAGCTCAACAGTGACACCACTACTTCTGCCATTTACAGGGGATCATGGGGGCGAATCCAGGGGGCCAGTAGCTGCGCAGATCGTTCTGTATCGATCGTCCCGCCACGTCAAGTGGTACACTGGAACAGGGCGCTGTAACCCAACCTGCAGCCTTAGAAGAAGGCTGAAGCGACCTTGTTTGTCTGCTCGCCGATGACGGCGAACCGAGGCCTCTCGGGTCCTCAACTGAGCTCCTAACTGAACTCCTAGTAGACCGGGCGGAGTGACGACGGTGCCACTCTTTCGCGTCCGCTAAGCCTCACGGAACGTGGGCATCAAACACTGAGCCCATTCCAGCTTTACGACGAGGACTGAGAACGACTGTCACTTGGGTCAGCACACTGGCTGGCATCACCACAACCCTCGACATAACACCTCTTGGCGAGAGAACGACGAACCCAATCCCCACACCCAACCGCAACCATGGCAGACAAGGACGGCAAAGAACTTAAGCCCCCCAGCCTACTGGACGTGGCCGGGCGATCACGCTCGCCGTCGGGCTCATCCGACGCAGGTCTGCCTCCCTACGTCGACAACGCGTCTGCCGTCCAGGACGATATGATCCCCGCCGAGACGCTCCTCCTCGCCGGCACCACCATTCACAGCACGGCCTCCATCACGTCGCCGCCGCTCTACGAGCTGTCCCTGGCGCTGGGCCACCTCAGGGACACCCATCAGAAGGTCGAGCTCTCCCGCCTCGACTACCACGTGCGCGGGGCGAGCGCCGCCGCCGAGACGGGGCCCGAGGTCGCGGCGCGCAAGAAGCACCTCTTCAACCTCTCCAAGCCCACCATGATCATGCAGTCCAACTTCCCCTACTACCTCGAGTCCGTCCGCCGCGGCAATCTCGGCCACGTCGGCTTCAAGAAGCGCCACAAGCTTGCCGGCGCGCTCGAGTACCGCGCCCTTCGCGCGACGCGGCCGAACGGGCTGGCGGGCGAGCTGAAGGGCGGGGACGTGCTGTACTCGGTGAAGCAGACGGCGGACGGGCGGTTCGAGTGGCGCGAGGGCGACAAGGGCGCGCTCCTCGCCTACGACACCGACGACGACGGCATCATGCGGCTGCAGATCGTCGAGGCCATGGACCAGAGCCGGCGGGATGCCCTCGTGGGGACGTGGTGCCTGCGCGTGTGGTGGGACATTTCGGTGAACAACAAGTCGCCGCTGGGCTGGGGCGAGGGTGAGTGCTGTCTGTCGGTGTCTCGATTGCAACTTTTTTGCTAACAGGTGGTACCAGTGAAACGGATAATTCTCGCGAGAGGCACTGGTGTTTATATGGCCAACATTGGCATCTCGTGACAGCTCCCATGCCGTCATTCGCCTTTCCTAACCGGCGAGACGTGCGAGATTGCGAAGAGATACCCTGTCATGATAGAATTGAGTTTCAGAATTCAGAGGCGTTGCTATTCATCGGAAATATATTGGTGTATCACAAGCATTCGGTCCTGAACTGATTTGATGTATCTGTGAAGCACCTCGAGCTACCTACCTTACATATGAAGCATCTCGTGAGGTGACGAGAAGATGGCCATGATTCATTCCATCGCGCCTGCCTCAGGGAGGGGAGTTTGTCTCAACCATGTTGGCGGGGCAGGTGCCGATGACGGTGGACCCACAATACCTTCCTTCCTCTCCCGGATTTTCATTCTGTTCCCGTCCCGAAATGCCCAGCTCAGCTCAGCCCAGCACAATGCAAACTCACCTCTGCCTAATGCCTCAACTTTGAATTCACTCACGAATCGACGAATCGAAGCCCCTGACAATAAAGCAACGCCCGTCTCACTCGACACGGTCATCCACCACGATACGGCCTTTGCGAGCCTGAACGGCTGAATCACCCTCGCCAGCATCTTGAGGCCCTGCCTCTACCCCCCCACCAGCCATGGACTCACCTTACCTCGCCGAGCTCACCACGACGATATCGGCCGTGCAGCGCGCTGCCAAGCTGTCAAAAATAGTCCTCGCCGCCGCCAACAACCGCGTCGGACATATCGACAAGGACGACCACAGCCCCGTCACCGTCGCCGACTTTGCCTGCCAAGCCATCCTCACTGCCACCCTCACGGCTGCTTTCCCCAGCGATTCCTTCGTCGGTGAGGAGGCCGCCGACGACCTCCGTGCGAATCCCGACCTTCTGGCGGCTGTCTGGGACATCCTGCAAAAGGTCAGCGCCGCCGAGGTCGAGACTGAGGACGGCGCGTCTGTCGTCCGCTTCCCCACGTCGCCGGACCACACCTGCGAGCTCATCGACCGGGCGGGACTCGGCCAGCCGCACCAGGGGAGGGTGTGGGTGTTCGACCCCATCGACGGCACCAAGACGTACCTCCGTGGCGAGATCTACGCCGTGAACGCCTGCCTCCTCGTCGACGGAAAGCAGACCGTGGCCGTCGTGGGCCTGCCGAACCTCGCCCCGGACGCCACACCACCCATCCAGAACCACACCATCGACCCCAACCCCAACGGTGGCTCCATCCTGTATGCCGTCAACGGACGCGGGTCCTTCGTTAGGCCGCTACCCGGCGCGGCGGACCTTCCCGGCTCCCGCATCCCGCAGCACCCCACGGACACGTCATCCTACCGCCTCGTCACCAGCACAGACGCCGACTCGTCCATCCCGGGCATCCACGAGAAGATCGCCACGCGGATGGGCCTCGCGTATCCCGGAAATGACCTTCTCGGCTGGGTGCCGCGGTGGGCTTCGCTCGCCCTCGGCCACGCGAACGTCACCTTCTGGGTGTACAAGAAGAGGGAACGACTGGGAAAGATCTGGGACCATGCCGGTGCCATGCTGATGTTCCAGGAAGCCGGCGGCAAGGTGACGGATGTCGACGGGAGGGAGCCTGACCTGACGGCGGGGCGGAAGATGGTGGCGAACTTTGGCTGGGTTGCTGCGCCGGCCGGCGTGCATGCGGAGATCTTGGCGGCTGTGCAGGATGCCGTGAGAAAAGAAGGACACGGCGATCTACTACGGCCTTTAGAGTGAATCTTGATTTAGAGGTTGGAACCCTATCAGAGAACTGCGGTATCGCCAGTCAAGTCGTTTGGATTCATGCACATATCCCAGCTGTGACCCCGTTGATTGTAATTGTTCATGCCATATGCGGGTTATGCCGCTACCGCGAATGCCTCCAACTGAAATCGCAGGACGGCGAATCAACGATGCAGACCCAACCCTCCAACTTCATCTCTCAACCTCCGAAACCCAGATTTCCCCCTAAACCGATGATGTTGCCCGTCGTCAAGGGATCTATGGATTCCGTGCTAGCTATTCCGGAGCTCCTCGAGGCTATCCTCCTCAGTCTGGATATGGCCACGCTCCTCCTGTCAGCTCAACGCGTTAGCAAAGGCTGGCAACAAGCCATTGCTGATTCACCCGCCCTACAACAAGCGCTCTTCTTTCAGCCTATCCCCAAATCCAGGCATCAGCACACCCAAGGCGGGAACGACAATGAAACACTGAGCCCGCATCCGACTTTGAACCCACTCCTCGCGGAGAAGTTCTCGCCTTGTTTCTTTGACTTTGGGGAGATTGCCTATTATCGACGCGCCAACTCGTTCTATTCCATGCCATGGGTAAGGAACCCTCGCAGAGAGGTCATGGAAGGCGATCTCAGGACGGCCACGCCCGAATACCCGCTTCTCGACCCAGAGGGACCTTGCGATGGGGCAGATAGGGGGCGGTTCACCCGCGAAGGTGCAACCTGGCGGAGGATGCTCGTCTCCCAGCCGCCTCCACCAAAACTAAGCTTTGTGTGGGAGGACGATGACAATACTCCAGGGAGTTTCCAATGCTTCTGGTACTCCACCCACGACCTGTCGGAAGCCACATCCCCCGGGGGCCTCCGGATGGGCGACCTTTACGATCAAGTACAGTACCACGCCACACACCATGCCCATAACTCGCTCTGGTTCAGGGTAATATGGCCTGGCCATGTCCGTGAACCTTACTCCATCCTTGGCTGTGAAGGGTCTTCCGACATGGGCTCCAGCGAGACAAACATTAGGCGATTGATGGGCATCGCGGGTGTTGTTGTTGACTTTTGTGAGAAGACAGACCAGACCCAACTCGCACGAGACCCACAGTGCGCGAGCGAGTTTGACACAATATTTCGATGTGGCAATAGTAAAATCATTGAGCTCAAAAGAGGAACACCAGCAATGTTGCCTCGCAACCCATCCATTCGATATGGAAAAGGGAGCGATCACGTTGTCTGGTGACGCAATCACAAATACAAAAGTTCCCTCGACCTATTACCATTCGTGTCCTGGTTCTTCAAAGAAGGCAGTTGTCGTCCCAACCGTTCCCATCCAGTGAGTGGTGGTAGACAACCCATTCATCCCTGCATTACCGAAGGCCATGCCTGAAGTATTACTTCTTGCTGTGCCCTCGCATCGAGCTCCCTTGACCAGATCCATTGCTCGAACTCCTTGAGCGCAACGAAGGGCTCCTAGAACGTGCAAGAAGTTCATGTTGCTGCGACGATAATCAATAACTGAAAGGCACGAGAGGATGGGTGTTGTGAAATCTTACCTTCTCCATGAATGGACTAGGCTCATTGTTCTTCGCAGCCTTCTTTTGCCTGATAATGGCAAGTTCACGGAACGACAACACAGTTGCTGGAGTCCTGTCTTCCATGATCCGACGGAAGTTCACAGCATTGCGGGACGGCATCTCCAGCAGGCCTTCTCCATCCTCAAGATGCTTCACAAGCTCGTTCACTGTCCCATGGGATCTCCGGTGGACAATGTCGGGGTTGCTCCAGTTAGTGGACAAAGACTTGGCCACAAACGCCAGAGCGAAACCGGTCCAATGCAGGGCCTTGGGGAGTGAGTCAATGCCTGGAGGTCTCCGGAACTCTATCGTGCCGCAGGTATCAGTGAGATTGGAAAAGTTCCACGACATGAGACGATCAGATGTGTGTAACTCCGGATGAACCCGGTTGGTGAACTTAATCTTGTCGTACTGTGAGAAGACGGGCGCCCAAGAAGCAGATGAGACGGCAGCATGCGCGCTCCTGAGGCTGGCAATTGTGCGAGGAGCCTCAAAGTTGGACAGGGCGTATTCGTTATTCTTCCGATCGGCCGGCATGATCTTGGTTATGGCGTGGTCGTAGAATGCAATCCCCTTAAGTATGCACCTGACCTGCTCTTTCGTGTATTTCAAATCGGCCGTCAAGCTGGGCGATACATGGACATGCATGGAGCATCCTGTCGTGAGCTGAAGCTCAAACTGCGCAGTCAAGACTTCGAAGACGGATTCGAAGTCATCTTGCCACAGACTCCCCGTCGTCAATGCCTCTGAAACCAGCTCTACTCTCCCTTTTGAAAAAGCATTAGCTGTTTGGAACACAAGGTTTGGGTATCAAGTTCGTATCTTACAGAACCCCTCGATTTCATCGAGAGAAGGCTCATCTTTGATAGTCCATGCAGTGAAATTGCCGGTGGTCAAAGTCGCTTTAATTCCCTCTTTCTGAATGGCGCCGGCTAAGTAGCCGTAGAGAATATCCCGGGTCTTCTGCACTGGGTCATGTGCTACCCTCAGCTTGGTTTGAAGAGCTGATCGATTCTGAGGGTCGTTGGTCAAGACCTCTGCCTCGACTCTTTTCCACGACCGCCATTTTCGGATGGCATCGTTCTCGTCCCAACCCAACTTCCGAAGCTTCGGAAGTGTTTGTTTCTTGGGCTTGATTAAAAACTCCATTTCAACACCAAAAGCCAATGGGACAAGAGGTGACGATCGTGAAGAAGACATGATTGGAAAGTCCGATGAGTGATATGATTCGACAAAAGGCTGTTCTTGTGGGTTCGATCAATCTGATGGACAATGAAAAGATTGGAGATACTGAGAATTCGAGAGACTCTTTGGCCGGGCCTTTTGCTTCCTTTATATGATACACCTCAACCAGCAAGATGTTGATTGGCTTGCAGTCATGAAAGTAGAAGAAACCAAGCACAGTTTCGTTGGCCATGCTGGCTACCTCCATACCATGCTGCAAACACAATTGGCGTACCACCCAGACTGGCCCAGTTATGGGTCCTCGAGCCGACCCAAGCGGCCTTATGAGATGGCCGTCATTTATCGAAAGGGTCGTAAAGCGGCAAAGACAAATTTGAAACTATGTTGGCGTTTCATGTAACACGGCCCCATTATTGCAACCGAGTTGATGTAAGTCGAATACTAAGCCCCGTCTACTAAGGTGCAATGTCTCGGTCCTGACGCCGATGCGAAGCAACCGCGCGCCTATTTTGAAGCTTTATTTTTGTCCGGTACCTGTTCGTCGACATTCGAGGGGGTCCGCGGTCGGCCCGGGCATGTACAGACGCGACCGGATAACAGGCCATCATGGGTGTAGAGCATGTCTCCGGAATCAGCCTTAACTCACCCCTCCTGAGGATTGAGCAACGTGCATCGTCTTAGTGAATAATATTCTTACGCGTCACTGACGCTGCGCCCGGTGAAACAGCGGTTGGTCTCCTATTCATGCAAGGGATGCACCAACACGAGCTGCAAGAACAGTCTCAAAATAGCGCTTATGGCCAGGAGTGAACACTGCTGCGCGGGATCTGTTGGTGATAGCGAACATGGCAATCATTTCAAGAACCAACGCTTGGTGGACGTTGAACGACAGCTTGGGCCGACTTGGTTCGGCCAGTCACATGTAGCTTCAGCGCTAAAAGTCGCCAACAAGCGTTTCGCCGCCATTCCTTCGGCGCGTTATTGGCCCCTGCCACCTCCACTCATCAAGAGCCAAGGCTCCGTAACAATTCATGACGATTACGTCGTCCCGTGAAAACAACCCCTTGGTCCTTAAGACCAAGTTCCTGACTTGGATCTGTGAATATCGTCTACGGTGACTCAGTCAGTCAAAAGAACCTCGAAACTGGAACTGAAGGCCCCGTAGGTCCAATCCGACTACCCGACCTTTGCTCGCTTCTAGATCAACCGCTAACCCGACTGATAGTGCTCTTTATTGAGATACCCGAGAATGAACCTGCGTAAAGAGGTTGCTAGGCGTCGATTGGCTGAGGATCGAGTCTGGCGTGATGATAGGGCTACCTGGGGACCGAATATCATGGCTGAGAAATTCCAGGGAGCTGCGGAGGCTTATGCTCTTGGTTGGCTCCCTCGTGAGCACCGAATTCCCGTCATCATTGAAGAGAATGGATTCCTGTCCAGCCCGGAGCAGCTTCGCGACATCATTGGGCTTGCGGAAACGCCAGCGCTGCTGGACTCGTCATGGGTAACTTCCGAAGCTCCGATTGGGGATGAAGACTCAACAGTGGAAGAAGGGCGCCCAGTCCAAATATGCCATTTGAACTACGCGGACCACAAAGTCTTACTTGCCAAGACGGTTGCTACCAGAATTGCGCTGGACCAGGTTGTTTGGTTTCAAGGTGAACGCCGGCATGCCACTATTGTACATGGACCCAAGAGCGACACAATGACACCTGAGGAAACCTCACCCCTCAAGGAGGAAAGTCAACTCGAAATGTTGACCAATGGTCAACATGGAGAAGATGTTGTTGATGCAAGCTCTACATTCCCAGAACATGAGGAGCCTGACTTGGTTAAGGTTCCTGGAGAGGGGGAAGGCAAGGAAGGCGAGGCCTCATCTCCTCGGATCGAAGCTTGAGAATCACAGCTACATATCGATGACACACCACCAACTTCACAATTTAATCGTGTTATGAGTGCATGAAACTGAATACCAGTCAAATTAACGTAAAAGGATAAGCACCTGCCCCATTATATCGTGGCACATTGAAAACCACTATATCCGAGTTCTAATCTGAAGGGTGAAACTTTCGATTGAGGTCTAGCTTGGTTGAAGCTGTCTGAGTAATTATACTCGTTGTTGCTGCGTAGGAACAGGCGGCGTTTGAGTCGGGATGGCAACTCTGCGGGAGATGCTTCAACCAGTCGTGGGCTATGCCGTATAGCTGTAGCATTCCACGCCAGAGCCTATATGTTGCTTCCTCAACCTGTCATCTTGCCTCGACTACTATGGTCCCACCCCCTCGATTTATGACATCCAGAAGCAAGCCCGCGGCGTTAGGAACCGGGGAGCACGAGGAGTCTTAGATATTTGCCATTCCCGGAAATTGGCAACATAAGTAAATGAAGCATGGAGCGAGCTTACTGGAGCTCTTCAAAGCGACACCATAGGAGTGAATGTTGATAGGGGTATCGGGGGCGTTTTCGCTCCTGTTGCTACCCATCCCTCCACTCGCGCAAGGCTTTTCCCCTGGCTCGAGGGAATTGCGGAATCCGACTGGGTTTACAGAAATAACCCAGCTGATGACCATGGCCGGAGGACATTTCAAATCCTGAAATCTGTGCTACCTCTATTTGACTTAGTGCTGCTAGCTTCGATATGCGGTCCCACCGTGCAAGCGCTTTGAATGCCCCTACAAACTGTATCTCTTTACGCACTCCAGTCTTATGGTATGATCCTAAGATATATGTCAGTGATTTTGGCAACTCTTGGGCTGAAGAAAGATGTTCATACCGCCTGTACGAACTGCGAATCACTCTCGCATTAGGAGGAAGAGTGGGTGACCGATTTAGGGAGCTTGGAGCAGATTAAATGATTCGCCGGATACCTCTCTTAAAAAGGTATCGTTCCCCAGGAGTCTACTCGTTGCAAAAGGGGAGTCGATGAAAGGCAGGGATTCGACCACCCAAGCTTCATTATGATAGATGAATCATCCCTTCAGCGAACGGTGTACACCCCAGTCGAGACAGCATGATATCCCTTCTTCCCAACCTTGAATGTCAACTCGCTCCTCCACTCCTCGCCCCTGTTAATCCGCTCCACTGCCCCTTGGATCGTGTACTTTGGTTTCCATCCCAGCTCGGTGACCGCCTTGGAAGAATCATACACCCGATCGATCCTCCCCAAGAACTTCCAGTCCTTCTTCCCAAATGCCTCCTCAACGCCTGGCACGATCTCCTTGAAAACAGCACTGGCGTCGCTGTCCAGTCGCCTCAGCGTTTCAGCATCGCGCTTGAACGGTGGTGGCGAGCTGATGATGTATTTGCCCCATCCAATGTCCCTTGCTCTCGCCATCCCACAGACACACGCCGAGACAATGTCCGAAACATCCGCGCGGCGGTATGCCAGCTCTAGAACCTTGAGGTTTTCATCCCCCATCGCGTTGCGCCGGTCTTCGTCGTCGTCCTCCTCCGGGAAGAAGCGGCTCGTGCGGAAGACGAGGACGGGCATCTTCGTCTGCGAGTGGACCAATCCGCAGAGATCCTCCGCGGCGACCTTGGTCACGCCGTATATGTTTTTCGGAACAGGAACGACGGTCTCGTCGATCCAGGCGGCCGGGTCTCCCTTCTTGGGACTCAGCGCCTTGCCAAAGGTGGATGTCGTGGAGATGAAGACGAAGGACTCAATCTGCGGACCAAGCTTGGAGGCCTCCTCGAGAAGATTTAGTGTTCCAGTGATGTTGACGTTGATGAAGTCGGTCTTGGTGTGGGAGTCGACGTGCGGCTTGTGCAGGGTGGCCGCATGGAGGACATGCTTGATGGAGGGGTAGCGGGAGAATATCGAGGCGACGAACTCGCGGTCTGCGATGGAGCCGACGTGAGTCGTGGTGTCGCTGGCGAGGATGTCGATGCCGACGGGGATGTGGCCGTGGGAGGCGAGGGAGAGCATGAGAGCGCAACCCAGATGGCCGGCTGAACCGGTGACGAGGACGTCGGGGGTCGACATTGTGACGTGGGAATATTGGGCAATAATTGAGAAAGTCGATCAGTATCTAGCTACTTGACCTTTGAAGATGGGAATGAAATAGTTTTCATATTCTGTTCCGTCGGCCAAGTGAGTCACGCTATAGATTTACGTAGTCGCTTGGCTTGCCTCCCGGCGTTAGCAGTCTTCCTTAGCTCAACATCAATTAAACCAGCGCTGAGCCGGCTCCGATCCAGGTAGTCAATTACGGCGTCTTGACGTGCAAGTTGCATTCCAGGCACCGGCATAGCAAATGATCTGAGTGTGCTTGGATCTGGCTCTGGCCCTCAAAAGGACTGCTTAATGAGATCAACTGCAAGTACTTTATTAACACAAATCAATTCTATCATGCAATGCCCATACTCCAAAGTCATGCCCGCTCAAACCAGCACCTCATTTGCCTCGCCAGACTTCACCAGGCCTAATTCCCTCCCCAGGTCCAAAATCTCGCCCACAACAGCGTCGACATCCCCCTGCTTGATCGGCACGCGGTGGTTCCCGTCCCACTCGACCAGCCTCGTGGTCCCCTCCTGGCAGTACACCCTCATCATGACCCGGTGCAGCTCCAGCCCCGGGTCCTTCAGCCCATGCACATGCACCGTCGGCAGCTTGAGCACGTGCGCGTCCCCCGCGAGCCCCTCGGGCACGCCCTTGAACTGGCAGCTGCGCTGCGAGGCGTCGGCCACGCCGCGCGGCACCTCGACGCCCTCCTCGAGCATGACGAGCGGCGCCCGGCCCGCCAGCAGCACAGCGAAGCGGAAGTCCGTCGAGGCGTCGCGGCCGAGGACCTGCTGCGTGTACAGCCAGCTCGCGGCGATCTTGGCGCCCTGGCTGAACCCCAGCAGGCCGACCCAGGGGCCCGTGGCGCCGGCGCGGCCGTCGTCCTCCATGGCGGTGGTCAGGCTGTAGCGGATCTCGGCGGCGGCCGTCTCGGCGTCGAGGTCCGGGTGGGACGGCAGCCACGGCAGCCAGCGGCGGAAGGGGCCGAGGTGGCCGTAGACGGGGACGATGGCCTCGTGCGCGGCGCAGAGGAAGGGCGCGTCGACGAAGACGAGGCGGAAGTGAGGGGACAGGCGGGCGATGAGGGCGCGGGCCTGGAGCGCGAAGACCTGGGCGTTGACGCCGCCGCCGTGCAGGCACAGGATGCGGGGGAGCGGAAGCGTGAGGTCCGGGATGGTCATGGTGGCCCTGGATTTTGTGGCTGTCTTCGATCCGGTCGTTGAGTCTGTCTGTGAGACGCGATATCGGAATGTGAGGTGAACTCGGAAGAAACATCGGGCTGGGGGGAAGAGGGTTGCTGATGAACTGGCATTGATGACCATGTGAGATGCTGATGCTGCTGCACGGGCGTGGGTCTAAACGGAACGGCTGAACAGCTGAGCCTCTAACAGAGGTCAAAGACACCTGACAAAGAGGTCCAGGTCCCGAGTCCGAATCCAGACGGCGCTACATTTACGGACGTCCGACGGTGTGGTGTGCTGACGGGATAGCCCCTGGTCCGCTTACTTCTATTCATAAGGTGAGAATGCGACACAACCATCCATCTCCTCGTACTCTCTCTTCTGCTGATGCTGCTTGCTACTGATGCTACTCGCTACCTCCGCAGATCATTCACAGAGTCCCTCGCGTTCTCGTGCACGTCAAAGCTGAACTCGACCGTCTTGGTAATCTTCTGGTCCTGCATGATGTACTCTTCGCTGCCGCTGTCGGCCATGACGTGCGTCCGCATGCTCGTGTCGGCGGCAAAGTGCGAATCGCCGCCCGCCGCCCGGCTGCCCTTGTTTTGCGACCGGTCGCCGCGCGACGAGTGCAGGTAGATGGCGTTGGATGTGTCGCGCTTGGAGGTACCGAAGAGCCGCGGGAACAGCTGCTGCAGCAGCGGCTTGGCCGCCGGGATGTTGCCGCCGAAGATGCTGAGGTTGAGTTCGAGGACGCACCACATGAGCGCCGTGACTGTGTTCACTGTTCTTTTCGTCAGCATGCAATGTCGGCCTGGGGAAGGGGAGAGCGGGAATGGGCTTACTGGTGAGGTCGGTCTCCTTGAGAAGAACGTACAGCGAGTGCAGGCGGACCATGCTGATGATGCAGACACTGCGACGTGTTAGCTGTCTTTCTCCCAGGCTCACGTCGAGGTATCAAGACCCACAGAGCACCCATAGACAGGACCACCGCGACGCCGATCTTCTGCTTCAGCGGCAGCCGCAGCGTCTTGAGCACAGGAAGCGGGCAGACGACAGTCGTAATGTCGGTGAAGATGCCCAGGCTCGCCTGCACAAAGTAGAAGACGGGGCGGTTGATGCAAACGGCCGTGGTGGCGTGCTCGAGCGCCCACGACCCGGCGATGGGGTTGCAGCTGAAGACGTTGACGAGAGCGCAGGCGACCGAGTAGCCGACGGTGAAGCCGAAGAGGATCCAGACGGTCCAGATCATCTTGCGCGAGGGGAAGATGCGGAGGTAGAAGAGGAGGATCGAACCCTTGGCCAGGCCCGTCGCGAGGCAGAAGAAGATGGCCGCAAGGACATTGTTGAGCATGAAGTTGGGATAAAAGTCAGGCGTCATGGGAACGTTCCAGAGGTGCTTGCCGAGGCCCCAGTTGAGCACTGAGAAGTCAGTCCATCACATCTTTCGGTAATGTCCAAGCGAGGAGAACTTACTGTGCCAGACAAAAGCGACGAGCGCCGTACCGCAAAGCTGTCTCTGTTAGACAAGATTCAAACAACATCTTGGATCAGTTAGGAGTTATTACCAGTGCACCAATCATGATATCTAGTAAGTCAGTGATCATGCCGAGCAAATTCGAGCATCAGGACTCACAGTCGTCCAGGGAAACCATCCGGATGAGCGCCGCCCTCGTCCATATGCGCGCAATCGTCGACAAGACAGCCAGTGCAAAGCTGATCCCCGACACGATCAACAGCGCAGTCGCTTGAGGGGCCGCTCCCGGGTCGCGTTCCCAGCCCTCTGGCACAGGCGCCACGTACATGACCCCATCTTGCATTGACATGGCTGCTGGCGTTCTGTACACTTTTCTCTCGAGACGGTAAGCTGCCGGAGGAGCGAGAGCAGGAACAACACCAACAGGCGAAGCCGAGTGAGCAAAAAGAGGCAAAGGAAAGTAGGATGGATAGACGGGGAATGTCCAACACCCGTCCCAGCGAGGATCTGCCGGCCGTTTGTATATTATTGGAGCTCCCCTTTCCTCTCGGGTCCTAGTCTGCGTGGACTAACAAAAACAACCCTTAGCCACCGGTACGAGACCACGACCTGCCCTGGTTGCCTGCTCTGCTCCGTGGTGGGTGGGTGGGTGGCAGCATATGCCTTGCTATGCCATGCCATGCCATCTACCCCCCGGCCCGTCTCCTCGTCCAGGAAGGACGAACGGCGGCTCAACATGGTTCCTATACCATAAAAGCCGGCGTCGGCCGCCGCGGTGGTGCGGTGGTGGTAGGCTAAGGCACGCCACGTCAGGGGTGCGAGGGCGAGAGGGGCTGGAGGCGTGAGGGGAGATGTGACAGACGAGGCAGCCCGGGCAGCACGAGGTGGCATTGTGGGTTTGTGCTGTGAATTTTACATGTAACTGTGCAGGTGGTACTGGGTCCCCGAGGTCATCCCTCGTGGTGTGCGAGTGGCTCCCCTCGTGGCCTTGGCCCGTTCTCGAGCAGCAAAGGGATGCGAGGTGAGATGCATGGCGGGCCCAGCAAGGAAGGCAGTCAGCACAAGGGGGTATATGTGAAGGATAACGGTCGGCTCGACCCAGACTGCCGGTCCGCGTGTGCCGCGGAGGTCGAGGCACCAAGGGGGCAGGTCTGGTGGAAGCATAGAAAGGGGGTCAGGCCCTCTTCCTCGGCTTCTGCCCCTTGGCCAGATCGGTTCTTTCGGCCGATTGTCACGGACGATGGCCACGAGTTTGGACGTGGAGGTGCCCAGGGTTTTGGGGTTCGGTTACATCGCTGTGGAAAACTGGAAGACAGCGTGGATGTCATTGTTCGACGCAGGTCCTTAATCAGGCCATCCTCAGGGTCAAGCCGTCTTGGCCGGGCGCAAAAGTCCAACATTCGAGTTCCATATCATCGAGGGAGAGCTCCTCGACAGAAATACAGCCAGGCATCAGGGGTCTACGCCCACCTGATTCGGGTGGAGATTGATCGCTTCAGGGCACTTTGGATCTTTTGCTATCCATCCACCCACCCTGGTGATGGACGCCGGGAATATGAGGGACAGGGGGGCAGGCCGAGGACTGCTCTGTGCTGTCGGCATTGCTCACCTGGCACATGAACGTTGTTGAAAACGCCCCGGAGAACAAGAACTCAAGGGGGGCGATGCAGCTTGGGGTCCTAGTGAAGAATTGCCCCCTGTTCTCCCCTGCTTTATTCTGCCTTGCCGAAGCTGGATCCCTGTCGGCACTGCAACCGAGGTCGACATCTGCCCCGGTTCTAGTGACAGTGTGCTCCAATCAACCCACAGTGACCCCGTCTTGGGGAGCGTCCGGAAGCATCTCCGAAAGTCTTTCGGCGGGCGAGAAGGCCTATCCTGGCGTACGAAAATCGCCATCCCCCTTTGGTCGCCGAGGGGGCCCGGGGTCTTTGATGGCGCGATGGAAGTCCACACCAAGGGAGGGTGAGGGTGATGCGCCGTTGACGTTCTAGGTCCAGATAAAGACGGGCCATAGTGACAAGTCATCGGCCCGCTCATAGCGTCGCCATCGTCAATGCGATGTCGTCTGATGGTGGAGACGGCCAGCACTGAAGAATTCCGGGGCCGTGGCACCAGGCACATGGAGGCGTTGCTTGGTTGGCGCTGTGCCGCGTGCGTAGGAGCAAAACTGAATCGCCAACGGAATCTGAACCAGACCGACGGGAAGAAGGCGAGGGAAGGGCGGGAAGAAGATGTGGCGCTCATGCGAAGCCATGCGGTGTGATCGGGACTCGATCCAATGTCCACACCCAACGACCAACATGAGTGAACATGAACATGAACCCCCCCCCACCAACATCATGCTCATGCTACCATGCTCCAGTTCGGCGACCCAGTTCTTCGCCCAGGCTCCATTTGCTTGATGCCTCGGGCCTTTGCCAGTCCACCTCCCAAGCATACCATGTCACTCTATGGACCAACTCGGCAGGTCGGCCGCCACGCCGTCGCAAGGGGTCTGCAGGCCGCAATCATCACATGTAGTGGTAAGCCCGGGCAAGCAAGGGCGAGCCAGGATGAGCCAGGGCCAGCCAGGGCTGCAAGTCCCTTTGGGCATATCGTCCCCACGAAGGCCAGGGGTCAGAAGGGAATACCGCAACCCCGAACTGCGACATTACCGGCTCGGCGGCATGCGCCACGGGGCCAGCGTTCGACCTGTTCAAGTCCGCAAAGCCGGTGCCATGCTGCAACCTGTCGACGCACACAAGCTCTCATCTCCGGCGGTTCCTGCAGTTGATGCCCTGCGCCCGATGCAGTAATTGGCTCGCCTCTGGTGAAGGGTCGTAGGATCTCATAAGACGCATGCCGGGCCCAGGTTCGTAGGGCATCGTGGTGTGACATCGAGCCAGCAAGTGACTTCCCCCCGTCCTCGCCTCCCTCACACTCGTTCTCCCCGCTCCCTCTCCCTGATCGAAGCAGCTTTGCTCCGATCGTCCAATCACTTGTCCACCTGTCTTCTTCCACCCCACTTCCAAAGAGAGAAGCAAGCCCAAGATGCTCGGCAACATGAAGTCCCTGCTCGTCCTGGGCTACGCCGCGGCGGCGGCCCTCGCCGGCGTCACGCCCGGCCTCGAGTCCGAGGCGGACATCGGCCCCCGCACCCTCGCCTTCCTCGGCTGCGCGGCCCTCAAGCTGGTGCACCCTGAGAAGGTCTTCTATCCGGGCGACTCGGTGTATGAGTACGAGAACGGGCTCTTCTGGTCCAACACGCAGCTCATGAGCCCCAAGTGCATCTTCCGCCCCGTCAACGCCGATGACGTGTCGGCCGGCATCCTCAACAGCCGCTTGACGCAGACCAAGTTCGCCGTCCGCGGCGGCGCGCACACGGCCATCCAGGGCTACAACAGCATCGACAATGGCGTGCTGATGGTCATGTCCAACCTCACGACGCTCGCCGTCTCGTCGGACCGTAAGTCCGTCCAAGTCGGCCCCGGCTACAAGTGGGGTGCCGTGTACAAGTATCTCGAGCAGTACGACGTGTCCGTCGCCGGCGGCCGTCTCGCGCCCGTCGGTGTCCCCGGCCTCCTCCTCGCTGGCGGCGTCAGCTTCTACGGCAACCAGGCCGGCTGGGCCGCCGACAACGTGCTCGAGTACGAGGTCGTCCTGTCCAGCGGCCGCGTCGTCACGGCGTCTGCCAAGGAAAACACGGATCTCTTCTGGGCGCTGAAGGGCGGCAGCAACAACTTCGGCATCGTCACCAAGTTCACGCTGCGCACGTTCCCGTCCAAGCGCGTCTGGGCCGGCGCCTACACGGTCGGCGGCGACCACGTCGACGACTTCCTGCTGGCCGTCGCCAACTACTCGGCCTACAACACGGACCCGCTGTCCCACATTGTGCCCATGGTCGTGCCGTCGGACGCCGAGAACAGCATCGGATCCGTCGTGCTCTTCTACGACAGCGAGACCGTGTCCAACCCGGCATGCTTCGAGCCCTTCCTGTCGATCCCTTCGATCGCCAGCACGCTCGACTTCAAGACGGTGGCCGACTTTGCCGTCGAGGTAGGCGGCCTGGTGGTCGACAACATCAACGACGTCTTCATCGCCGGCTCGACGGTGGGCAAGAACTACGACGAGCTCCTCGCGGGCATCCAGATCTCGCACGACGTCTTCATCAGCCAGCTGCCGGCGCTGTACGAGGCGGTGCCCATCGAGGACTTTGTGCTCATCTCGATCAACTGGCAGCCCATCACGGAGCTCTGGCAGTCGGGCTCGGCGCGGGCCAACCCGGCGGGCAACCCGCTGGGCATCGACGTGGCCAACAAGGGCTCGCTGCTGGCGTGGGCCGAGGTGGTCGAGTGGAAGAGCGCGCAGTACGAGGGCGCCGTCAACAAGTGGGTCGAGAGCACGACCAAGGCCATCAACGACGCCACCAAGGCGGCCGGCCTCTTCGACGCCTTCAACTACATGGGCGAGGCCGCGGCGTTCCAGGAGGTGTACCCCGGCTACGGCGCTGCCAACGCCAAGAAGCTGCTCGACATCTCCCGCAAGTACGACCCTCTGCGCGTCTTCCAGAGGCTTCTGCCCGGCGGCTTCAAGCTGGGCTGGTAATGGGTCGATGTTCTCGAGGCGTCTGAGAGTCGACGAAATGCGAGGTTGATGAGGTGGACTGCGTCGTCAGTCGGTGGTCAGTCGACCGGTACTAGATAATAATACCACATCAGCATCATCTGTCTGCCCTCTGTGTCAATTCATGAGTGACTACTGTGCAACGTGTCCCATCGCGGCAAAGTAGTCCGAGGAAGAGTCCGAGAACCGAATGGCGAACGATGATGAATTGGATGGAATAGACGAAGAGGCGAATCGCGAGTGCGAAAGCGAAGCGAGACAAGCGAACGCTCGATATAGCCCAGCTCATCCAATACAGCAAAGCAGTGCACTGCACAGCCCCTGGAAAAGCGGGCCCCGGCTGTGCCACAGCATGTGTCTGCCTGAGCCACGCGGTGACATCACCCGCCAGCTCACCACCCTCCCTGATTCCTTCCCCTCCCCCGCGGACAGCTTCCAGGCTGCCGCCGCCAGCTTTCCTGCCCTTCAGTTGCATCACATCACCAGGATCAGGCAATCCACCTCGCACCCATAGTTGACGATAGTTCCCCCCCCTCCCAATCAAGTGGATTCGTACCCCGGCCGCGCGGTCCATCGACTCTTCTACCAAGCCTATAAACCTGCCGCATCCTGATCTCTTGTCTCGTCTCCTGCTTGCTGCCCTCTCCTCTTCTCCCCTCAACACCATCTCAAGATACCCCGCCTTCGAACACCACCCTTCGACGATACCCTCAACCCACCAGCACTACACCCACTCGATACCCAGCCTTCGACCATCGTTAAGCTAGATTCCAACCTCCCACCACTCGTCATGTCCTCCAACCCCGAGAAGCCGCCCATCCCGGGCCAGGCCCCCGACCAAGCTCCTTCCCAGGAACCCTACTACCCAACTCCCGCCGCCTCTGGCCTTCCCCCCGATATCAGCCAGTCGCCGTCGCAAGCGCAAGCGCAGCAACATCAGCACTCCGACCTGCCCCCGGCCTACCCCTCAGACGAGCAGCACGCTGTCCCGACCGAGAAGGGCGCTGCACCCGTAGGCCACCCCGCTCAGCAGGACGCGCCTCACTTCCCTCCCCCTCCTCCCGGCCCGCCCCCGACGCACACCAACACCGGCTTCAGCACCGCCTCTACCAACACTTCCGCCTTCTACAAGTCCTCCGACGATTACGAGGGCCCCGCGCCACCCCTGCCTGGTCCACGTCCCTCCCAACAGGGCCTCCACAACGAGAAGCCCATTCCCGCCTACAACCCCGCCGAACCGCACTTCGCGCCCCCTCCCGGTCAGGCCACCAGCGGCAGCGCCCACCACCAGCAGCAACCGCCTGCCTATGCGAGCCACGCGCACGGCCAGCCCCAGGCTGTCCCGGGCACCGGCGTCGCCGGCGACAAGGAGAAGTCCCACCGCAGCTGGGGCACCATCCTCTCCGAGATGGGAAACAAGGCCGCAATCCCCATCAACGCCCTCGCCAACAAGATGGGATCCCAGAGCTTCCTGCCCACCACCATGGACAGAGAGTGCGAGAAGGCCGCTCACATTCTGAAGAGCTTCTGCAGTATGCCACCATCCCCTTTCGCGCGCAGTTGATCCCGAACCGTTGCTGACCAAGTCCCAGAGGAGGGTATCACCTCTGATCACGTCGAGGAGAAGACGTCCGGCGAGATCACCCCCGTAGACCCCAAGCAGAAGGAGAAGGCCCCCCGCAGGCGCGGCGCCATCGTCAAGATCCCTTCAAAGGTCATCGCCAAGGCACAGGGTCTTGCCATCTTCACCACCGCGCGTGTCGGCTTCCAGTTCTCCGGCGCCACCGGCTCCGGCGTCCTCATCGCCCGCCGCCCCGACGGCTCTTGGTCTCCGCCCTCCGGCATCCAGGTCCACGCGCTCGGCGCCGGCTTCATGATCGGCGTTGACATCTACGACTGCGTCTGCGTCATCAACAGCCAGGAGGCACTCAAGGCCTTCATGAGCACGCGCGTCAGCCTCGGCCCCGATGTCGCCGTCACCGCCGGTCCCTACGGCGCCGGCGGCGTGCTCGACTTCGGCACGGGGTACAGCGGCGGCCGCAAGTCGGACGAGCAGCAGCGCGCCGCCGAGGCGCAGGCCCAGCAGAAGAAGGCCGAGGACGAAAAGCTGCAGGCCGAGGGCGGCCTGAAGCCCGGCGAGAGGCCCGGCAACCAGCGCCGCAGCAGCAGCAGGTCCTTCAAGCCCGTCTTCACGTACGTCAAGTCGCGCGGCTTCTACGCCGGCGTCCAGGTAGACGGCACCATCATCACCGAGCGCAAGGAGGCCAACGCCACCTTCTACCAGCAGCAGGTGGGCGTCGAGCAGATCCTGCGCGGCGACGTGCCGCCGCAAGGCGCCTGGATGGCGGGCTCGCGCGCGCTGTACGACGCTCTCCGCGTGGCCGAGACCCAGCAGGCCCTGCCCGAGGCGAACCTGCCGCCTCCGGCACCCGTGCCTGCCGAGCCCCAGGTTGCCCAGGGGCCGATCGCGACGGGCCAAACACCTGTCGGCCAGGCCCAGGGCGTGAGCGGACACCATGTCCAGGACCCTGCCGTCCACGGCACGGACAGCCAATATGGCGGTCCTCCTCAGATGAGCGGTGCGGGCGCTGGAGCCGGACCCGGCGCCGGAGAGGCGTTGCCCGGATACGTAGACGACGGCGTGAAACGCCCGGGCGTGGGCGACAGCAAGGTGCACTACCAGTGAGGGAGGGGGGTCGCGAACCCGACAAGGCGCCGTGAGGAGGAGATATCCAGCTGTATGTAATTCATTGTCACTCGAGCTCTGCCTTGATTGCGCCATCCATGATTGCGAATAGACCATTTCAACAGTCCGTCGCTGCGGTGCGGCATATCCGCGGCTTGATTATGTCAAAGACCACTCTAGCCGGCGACTGTGACAGACTGACGTCCCTCCTTACCCAGGCTCGACATGATTCAGGTGTAGCACACGCCCCAGATGCATCTCAGTGACTTGGTTGATCGTAGTTCTGGCCCTCGTCGGAGGCAAAGGCTGATGCCGTTGTTGACGACCTCGAAACGGCTCAAGCTTGAAACCCAAGTTTAAGCGCAGTGACACGAACCTGCCGATCGAATCCTGACCAGGTTGAGCATTGTTGCCTGGTGCAGATGACCAGAAAGGGACCAGGATAGGGAAGAATAAGAACATGTAAGAGGCCCGGGTACTTGAATCTTGCTTTAGAAAATCCAACGTACATGTAGTAGGTTTGAGCCTGGTAGACTACTCGGCAATTCTGGTCTCCTACTTGGGCACTCGAAAAAGGGTTCTGAGACTCATGAAGTACTACGCGGCATTATGAAAGGTAAGATGACGGAAAACACAGGTGGATGAAGTCCGACGGTTGACGAAATAGTCAATCTCGACAGGGTGCTCTATGACTAAACGACAGTGATGAGACAGGACCGATGTTGGAGTGTCACTCGATCATCTCTCCTCTTCCCTTTCTTGTCTGGCTCTGTGCACGGCTCACATGTTGTCGAATCTTTCACTTCTTACTCACTCAGCAGCACCATGTACGAAATATTATGGATGACACTGACACGTTTCGATAAACGGCACCCTTGCCCTCGAACTTATCGAAAATATAAGCTCGTTTGGGACCCGTACATCAAGCTGGTCGTGAGGCTCGCTAGCTGCACTCGGCCTTGGTGGATGCCACAACCACGCGCACCTCGCCCCGCCTACGCCAAGCTAAGTTGACGATTGTCTCGCGATCAGGGAGAGAGGAGGCCCTTTTGAGGGGTAGATATGCGGGCGGCCGAGACAGTGGGTTTTGCGTGCTTGACAGGAGGGACAGCGCGTTCCGCGACGAGACATTGGGTGCTCTACACCAGGGTAACCCCTCGGAGGTGCTGCTTTCACGGGCTGGAATGCTCGGGAACCCTCCCAATCACTGGATGAATAACAGCCCTTCGCATACCGACTGATTCGTGACTTCTTACCGAAGTAAACAGGTCACCCGAACGGTGAAAGATGGTGAGTCTGGCTGCCATGATTCTCGTCCGCACAAGTTGGGCAACGTGCCATGTTCCGAGCGAGGAGCGCCTGTTCAACCCGTCCCGTCTGTGTTACCAAATGGTGCGAGCTTGACAACTCTGCCGCTCGATGTGGCCATTCGCTAACGACCTAGACCGATCCGCAGCTGCGAGGACGCGAAAATCACATGCCGGCAAAGGAGAATCGAGAAGTCGGGGTATGAAAAATCGCTTCTTTCATGGCATTGAGGCGGCATTGTACCTTGCGTGCGCGGGTATTGATGGTGATCGGACGATTTCACTTTGGCTGACGGAGAGGTGAGTTCGCCTTCCTCAGGTCTCGCCAGGTATTTCCCATATGGTTTGATCAGGCGGGCCGAATGGCGCAGATATCACCCACCCAGGATGAAATGATCACTAAACAGAGCGCTTGGGCGGTTCTCTTTCTGCCTACCTCCTGAATCGGGCTATGATTGTTGATGGCACCGCGATCGACCGGATGAGCCTATGGTGATGCATGTCAACCGGCTTGCTGTGGGCCTTGGGTCGAATTGATTCCCGCTGACCAGTATAAAGAGCACCGGGGTGTACAGTACTTCTTCTGGGGAAAGCTTGTCCCCTGGTAGCGAGATCTGCGGGATGCGGCGCAACTTGCTGCAAGTTGGCGGCACAGCCAAGCGCCGAAAGTTGATGACCACCGAGCCAAAGTCTTGGATCAAGTCGAACTTGCCCGTGACGGGGTTGCCAATCTTGCCAGGACGCCTCGTTCTTGAACATTGCCCTCCTTTCGACGTGAAGCGGAATGACGGGACCATCAGGTGAGACCCCTTACCGACGATGCCGCACCAGCAAGTTGCAGTGTGCTGGGAAGGAGCACGACCGTGAATCGTTTGGGGGAATAGTGGGCAGCTCCAGCCAGAAAGGTTACCAGACGCCAGATGCGCCAGCAGCATTATCACAGGGGAAGGTGGCAGCCATGGCGCCGAAATAGTCGGGCCAGCCACCAAACCAGCCACCAAGGCCTGGCCCAAGTGTCTAGGCCGGCTCAAGACGCCATGGAACCGACATTATGCAGCAGTACGGGCTAATGGCGGGTCTCTCATGTTTGTGTCTGTCGGCAGCCGCTCGTGTCGGATCATCCTGACGCATGTTGAGGGTGATTTGGTAGACGAGCTCATACTGTGCGGTAGTGGTGGGTATACAGGAGACGGAAAAAGCTTGACGGCGTGGACGCGCAAACAAGCGGCCAGATCGTCTCGATACCCAGTTTTCGTCGTACGCAAGCTTGGCAGACAGGGCGGGCTAAGGACGGTCGGTCTCGACGACGCAGAGGCGAAGAGGGGTACGCTTCTAGGATCGACGGAATGGAGTGTAATCGTTGTCGTCCGAGGTCGTTGGGGCCAGGGGCCGTCGAGCATGCAGTCGGAATTATCGCTCGTGGGTGGAATGGCGCTGAGACATCACGGCATGGCTTGGCGGACGATGGGGCGAATACGCGAGACTGCACGCGGAGTGGTCTTCAGCTACAGTGTCAGATTGGTGCTGTAGCCGATGCAGTCGTTGGACGGCAAAACTCCATTGGATGCGATACTGAGAAGAGCTGAGGACTGATGGCTGATGGCTCGTATCGACGTGGGATGATTGAGACGGCGGTTTGTGCGTGATTGACTTGTGCTTGAAACGATTGCCAAAGAAGAAATGCTCGAGGTGGTGGCGGTGCTCCAGCAGCAGAAACGATGCGCTGTGTTGATGAGATGGCAGCGGTATGGCCCTTTCTGCCTTTAGGTAGTGATGCCTCGTTGAGCTTCCCATAACGTTGGCTCTTTCCGTGCTTCGGGCTTCCGATGGTTTGACCTACGGCAAGTGGGCCCAATGCAAAGACTCGCCAGTGTTCAGAGGCCGACACGACGGGCTTTCCTACATGGCAAGGCTGGCTGCATCTTGTCCCGACTGACAATGTGAGCCGACCCAGTTGCACTTTCCGCACCCCTGGAGCCACCAGATGCCAGAGTGCGCCTCCCTCAGCCCGTCCAGTCAGATACGTGGACATGAGCCACCGCAACGCCAGTATCCGGGTACACAACAACACAGTAGGAAGGAACTCTCTGCTGGCTCTCCTCGTCGAAGCACGCCACTGTGTTTGCTTCCGGGTCTCCTCCCGGTCCAACAAGCCCTGACGAGCCCGCCCACCCGTGTTATCCGTCACGCTACCCGTGGAAATAGCTCGACCATCGCCATTGCATGCCCCGAGACTCCAAGGGTTCGCAGTGAGGGATGAACTTGCCGCTAATGGCACGCAAGGAATCCAGGGGAGGGAACTCTCCCTCTGCTGCACCTGCCTCTGCTCTCTCCCCTCCTTCCTCATGGCGCACAGGGAAGGCACCCGCTAGCCTGGGAAAGCCAGGCGGGATTGGACTAAATCCTCCCCCCCTCCCCCATCGACTTTCCAGCACACCAGCACCCCTGCAGCCGCTCCTTACCCCTGCCCCCACTATGCTTGGCCATACCCAGTAGCTGCCGACCCCTGCGCGTCGTTGCCGCATCCGTCTACAGACTGCACAGTGTATTGTATCCACCTTCCAGCGAAGCCGTCCTCGTCCACGTCCTCGTTTTCTGAGCGGCACCTGCCTCGAATGCCTTGACGGCTTCGGCTCGTGGCAGGCCCTTCCAATGCTGTGAAATGCAAGACACCACTGAAGGGCCACTCAATTTATCCCATTCAAAGCCCTGTTTCCGTTGTCCTCTGTGCTCTGTACTCTTCTCAACGCTTATCTCGCACCCCTCGCGCCCATCCCCCTAGCTTTAACACCGACACACTTCTTCCTCCGTCTCCCCCTCCAACCACCTTGAGGTCCTCGACTCCTCTCACCTCGAATTCCTCGTGTGATGCGCTTCCCACCCCTCTGGCCGTAACTCAGCCGGCACGCCAAATTTCGACGTTCTCTCCTCCTCGCCTAGCCGCCTACTACGCTGGCGAAAGCATCCGAACCTTCGCCATCTTCTCGACTTGTCTTGACTGTCTTTTCAAACCGCGACGCTCGCTTAGCCCTATCAGTCTTCGATTCTTTCTTATTCCACGCCCAGGTCGTTTTGCCTTTCCTCAGACCACCGCCAAACCACGACTCTTCCGTGTCTCTCTCTGATACACTGCCGTCCTCCCACGACCAAAGCCCAGGCTACCGACGCCACACCATCATCAACAATAACTCAGCGTAGGTGCTGCCTTCCAGCGCCTCTCCGAGCCCCGGGGACCGCGATCCCCCCTCGCCAAACTGGAGAAGAAGAGCTTCCGAGTCAGCGTCGTCAGCGTGAGGAGTATGGGAGCCAGGATGCCCATCCCTCTAGCTAACCGCTTTTGCAGCATGCGGAACAGCTTCGCGAGGACGTTCATGCTCGCCACAATTCTGGTATTCCTCATGTGCATGACTATCCGCAACAACCACAACTCTAGCCAGGCACGCCACCGAGTGCTAAGGACAGCTGATCGCATGAACGCCGACCGCATGGCAGCCATCCCTATCCCTGAACAGGCCCCTCTCGAGGGCGAGGTTGCAGTTGGGCCTGAGGCTGTGGTGGAAACTGTGGTTGAGCCTGTGGTTGAGCCTGTGGTTGAGCCTGGGGTTGAGCCTGAGCCTGTCGACTCTGTCCTTAACGACACTGACTTGGACACGCCGCTTGACAAGAATCGCATGAGCTGCGATATCAACACCGACCATCTCCGTCGGGTCCAGGGAAAATATGGCCTTACCGACAAAATCGAATACTTCAAGCGATACGTTCGTTTTCATCGCAAACCCATCGAGCGAGCATCGTATACGAACCTCCGTCAAAACTTCCTGCCACGAAGCTTTCAAACAGTGGATTTACAAGGCGGGTATACCTTCCAGGAGTGTTCCGCACCTCTTGAGGTGGCCGTTACCCAGTCGCCCTACCCTGCTGCTGTAGATCTATCCGAGTTCATGTTCGCCGTCTCAACCACCTTTCAACGGCTCACTGATGCCGCGACCAGTCCCATCAAAGAGTGGGCGTTCTGGCTGACCGATAGCAACGGCAACTCGAACGGCGGCAAGCTTCTTCTGCTACTCATGGACGCCACCAACGCAGAACTTGAGGAGGTTACGAGCCGCCTCGCTCTCGCTGGTATTGACGCCGATGTGGGCCACTCGGACTCAAGACTGGAGATGGCAGTGCGATACTTGGGCCTCGTTCCCATGCTCTACAACCACCGTGATCGCATCACGAAGAAGTGGCTTGTAATGTGCGACGACGACACCTACTTCCCAAACATGCATGCCCTCAAGGCGAGGTTTGAAAAATACGACCCCAACAAGCTGCTCTACATCGGGACACTCTCAGAAGACGTCGGTGCCATTGAACGGCACGGGTCCCAGGCTTTTGGGGGTGCTGGTGTGTTCCTCAGCGTCCCCATGGCGGAGCGAATCACCGACATTTTCGCCACGTGCCGATCGAACACCAAGATCAAGGAATCAGACTCTGGCTGGGGTCCTCAGGGCGACATTCTGCTCCGCAAATGCATATACGAGAACACCAATGTCAGGTTGACCCAGTTGTGGGATCTCTGGCAGCTCGATCTCTTTGGAGACCCTGCCGGGTTCTACGAGGGCGGCATCAAGCCGTACTCGGTTCATCACTTCAAGGGCGGCGGCTGGCACTTCGCATACCCTTTCCAGACCACCAAGGTTGCCCATGCGTGCGGCGAAGATTGCTCGTACCAGCGCTTCGTCACATCCGACAATTTCATCATCTCAAATGGATTCAGCGTTGCCCATTACCCTCAAGGTATTGATTTCGACCTGGACCAGTTCGAGGGCACGTTCCACGCCGCGCCAGAGGACAGGGGTTGGAATTTGGACTGGATGTACGGCCCCCAGCGACCATCTTTGCTAAGGACTGGCAAAAAGATTGCGTGGGAGCTCCGCGAATCACACAACAATGAGGATGGTTCAGTACTGCAGACGTACATTCGCAAAGCAGACGACCCTCGCTGGGTTGAGAACGACCTACCCCTCCGTACGCACGACGGTGTCATCGAGCTTGTTTGGATGCCTGCCTGAACATCATAATGGCATCGATTGCTTTTGAGGCGACAATCAAATGATCGCGCCCGAGGCGAACTGGCTTCGGTGCACTGATTAAATCAGCTACGCATCGTGGCGGCGGTGCCTCAACTTACGGACTTTCTTCTGGCCCCCCACCATACCCATCATCAGATATCCGATGTAGGCATCCTCGGGAGGATGCTTGCCGGACAGGCGTTCAAGGCTCCCGAGGACTCTCGGTCAGCTTTTCATTTTATTCTTTTCGCGAGCATGGGGGCCATGGACTGGCAGGTCTTCTTTCTTTGTCTCTATGATCTGTTCCGACAGAAACGGGGAAGGCGTTGGGTTCGGACTGTACATTCGGGCGTCTGGCTGGCGGACGCGGACAGGGCTCAGGATTTCTTGGAGAAAAGGCTGGGTTTGGTTTGCCCGGCCGAGAGGGTGGGGGAAGGACAGCACAGCACGCTGCTGCTAGTGATGCCGACTGGATCAGCGGCGAGAAGAGAGGCTCGGGTGTCGTATTACACTGTGTTGCAACAAGATACAACAGCTTAAGAAATGTAAGAGCACCTTGTCTTCATGTGAGATTGTGTCAGCGGAGTGACGTGTAATGTGACGCATCTGTACATCGCCATCCTGCCATGACGTCTAGATAGCGGGAGGCTCAACTCAACGGCTGACGTTCAGCGCGGCACCAACGGTTTCTTAGGCCGCCATCCAGATTGCCGAAATGGGAGACGCATCGGAGATTTGCAGGGGTCATCGACGGCCGGGGTTGGATGCACTTGTGCGGGGCGGGGCGGGATCGCCGCCGGACAGGGAATGGCCTACCGTGTTGAGTCTCATCGCAAGCGTCCGGGAGCAACACGGCCTTCGCCGTGGGGGTCAAAGCCAGGAACCCGGGAAAGGGAAACGAGGGCGGTTCATAGCCAACGGTATTGATTGGTCTGTCTCATGGCTTGTCCTGAGTCCATTTGGAGATGCGACGTTGGAGGAGCTTTTGAGATGAGAGAGAGAAAGCTTTCAAGGCGATGTAAGCCTGGCTAGTCGGGCTTCTACTCTAGTAACGAATCAGGTCCTTCTGCCCCCTGGGAGTTTCCTGCATATAACCATGACCAGAGACCGGGACTGGTGTGCGTCCTAGAAGCTCAAGCCGTCTACCCAAAAGGATCAGGGAATGAAGCCCCAAGGCCTCTTGCATCGCAGGCACGCATGGCGCACTGCCTCGAAAAACAACATTCGAGCCCTTGATCTGTTTCAATTCGCACTCATCATCTCTTGCTCATGCTTTGCTCGTCGTTTCGGTCTTCAGCCTACTGACCACCAGCTCGAAGTTGGTCGTGTCTTGACAAACGCCAAAAGGAAAGTAGATTGCTTGCTTGATGCGTGCAACAGACGCTGTGTATACCTAGAAAATGCCCATGACCAGAGCCCGTCCAAACGCCGAGTATGCGGTATGCCGTAATACAAATGTCCAATTCCATATGCCGAACCCAGGGCTCATACGATGATGCCACGCTGCGACCAGCCGCCCCTTCCCTTCCAGGCGTACAACACCAAGCCGCACGCAATCCAGACAGTGCCACTCATCGCCCAGAACGTTGGCGCATAGCACTCCTTGCCATAGCAGAAGACGTCCCCTTCGCCGCGGGGCGCGGCCGCCTCCGCACTGCTCTGGTAATTCGCTGAGTACACAAGACCCCAGAACATGGAGCCGAGAGCCGGGAACATGGCGACGATGCCCCAGTTGGTGGCGAAGTTTTCAATGCCCCAGATTGTGGAGATGATGATAGGAGTGAGGCTGAAGACAGCGCCGTAGCCAGCTCCGACGAGGCCAGACACGATCCAGAAGCGTTCGCCGTGGTTCTGGATCAAGCCCGAGGCGAGGGCGACGAGGCCGCCAGAAAGGGTGACGGCAAAGAAAAGGAGGAAGGCGACGCGAGAGAGGGAGAAGCCGCGCAGGAATGGAGGACGAGGCGATACCTCGAACTGGAGGTGTTGCGTTGCGGGCGATGGGGCGAGGAGATCCGTCAGTGTGCCGGTCGCAAGGCGAGCGACGGTGCTAGTGATGGCGACGATAGAGACGTGGGTAGACGGAGAGGTCGGGATGCCTCGGTGCTCGCCGGCGGCGGTGGGCGGGTATAGGGTGCCGATGATGGTGCCCAGGTTGTTGATGAAGGCCTCGCCGGGACCAATCATGAGGAGGAAGCCGACGGCGAAACACCACATGGTGCGGTCGGTGAGGAAGTTGCGCGTCTCTGCGTTGAGAACCCACTCCTTCTTGCGTTTCGCATCATCCACTTCGGCGGAGGAGTCGAGGATGCCCGCACCATCGGCAGCCTCCTCGTCACGGGAACGCTCAACGGCTCCATAACCACGACCATGGCCTTCCAGAAGGGAGCTACGGTCAAGGAGGCCACTGCGCTCAAGCTCTTCGACGGCCTCCTCGAAGAGGTCATCCTCGTCGACAACGCGCAGGGTAAACCCGCCAGCGACGCCCACCGCGATGAGCAGAATCGACAGGAAGACGAAGAAGCGGAAAACGTCGAGGTCGCCGTGGGTGCCGTCGGGGAGGCGTTCGTAGAAGACGCGGCTGCCGACCTGACTGAGCCACATGCCGCTTAGGCCAAAGGCGGCGATGGGCACAGCGAGAGCGAGACCTCGGTGGCGGCCCTTGCCAAAGTTCTTGGCGTTGGTGGCGACCGCGGCAAGGTACATGGAGCAGGTGCCGACGCCGACGCAGACGAAGGCGAACATCATGATCGGGTATGTCCAGTCGGCAACGGTGTCATCGCCACCATCAACACTGCCGCCAATACGTATGAGTCTCCCATCTCTTCCCCGCAGACCGGCGGATGTCTCGTAGTCGAGTTTGCGGTAGGTGATGGCCGCGATAGCATAGCCGGAGCCGAAGAGCACAGCGGCGAGGAAGGCGAGAGGTCGGGCACCGGCACGATCGCAAATGTAGCCGAGAGCCGACACGGGCAGATAGAGGGCGATAGACGAGGATATTGCGAGCCCGTTGACTTGCAGCTGGGTGTAGTGAAGGCGCTCTTGGAAGATGTGACCGTAGAGGGAGAAGACGGTGATGGAGCCGGCGCAGAGGGCCGCGATGACGGAGGACACGAAGGACAAGGCGCGGACGGCGGATGCAGCTTTCCGGGAGCGGTAGGCCTGACGACGCTTGCTGCTTGTGTCGGAGAGGAAGGAGGATTGGGAGGATGTCGTTCGGGCGATTGTAGACGCTGTGTCGTCCTCGTCGTCGAAGGAAGGGGGGCTCGGAGGGCGCGGCATGATGGTGATTGATGATGGTCGATCTACGGCCGCGAATGTCTAGTCTTGCTGCGAACTCGCTTCAGTCCATTCTCCAACAGGGATCGAATTTGCAGATGAGCTGCGTGGGTGCGGCTGGCTATCCCGTCGAAGATGGGAGCCCAGAGGTGGTAGGGGTGGTGTTCAAGGAACGATGAGGTTGGAGAAATGGAGGAGAGCCGTGACCGCCGATGATGACTCCGAAGGCAGTGACAACTGACCTGACCGAGCTTCGGGCTCCCCACAGCTAGCACGTCACCTGCACCTGCTGTTCTGGGTTCTGGGGGATGTGGGGCATTCGTCACGGATCCGAGACAGAGAGAGCCAATGGAGGCTTCCCGTTGCTTGGCTCGGAGCCAATCAAGATAGATTACCTAAGAGTAACCTGGATGGATTGGCTGGGCCTTCTCTCGTCCGCCGATGGCACCAGAGCGCGCCATCCTGACGATTGAGTGTTTCCTCCAGGCTGCAACCTCCCTCCCCATTCTGTCTTGGCCGACCACATCAAGTATCGCTCTGCCGACCAGGCCTACCCACATGCTTCAACCATGACTCCATATCGCTTGCGAGCCGTTGACCTGTTCCAGCCTCAGGAACCCCATCTTGCCAGCTGACGTCCACCCACAGGCCCCTCCCCTTGACGGAGATTGGGCTAATGTGAAAGACGGGACCGTTCGTGTCGGCACATAAAGAGAAGACCGCCCGATCGATAGACCACGCCTCGTCCTGCCCGTCCGCTCGTTCATCGAGGCGGCCCTGGCCATCGATGACTCCGAGACTCGTCACCAGCCATGACCCTGCCCTCGGCTTCTTGGCTTCGTTCTTGACAAATGACGCCCAGTCGCCTACAAACTTCATCAGTCCGGCGACATTGTTTTTGCCGTTCTTCTTCAGTTCCGTCTCGATGTCTCGTCGGACGGTAGCTGAAGAGGCCCAAACCAAATCCTCTAGACGGCTTTTCTCTAGGCGGCCACCTTGTGGAGCGGTTTCAGTCAGCCGGTCCCGAATCCGTGCCACGGCAGGCGCGTCGAAATGATGGCCCATCTTCGACACAAAATTCCCCATTGTCTGGTCTGCCTTGAGCCATGAGAAGCCCGAAGAAGCTGCCGACGCGAAACGACGCATGTCCAGGGCCGTGTACGCGGAAAACCCCGGTGCCTCTTCCGTGCCAAGCTGGCCGGCCAGCGACACGAGTGTGATCCCATGCAGCAGTGCTGTCAGAGTTGTGTTGTTCTTTCTACACGAAGAGAGAACTCGCTGCAGTGTGGCCTCGCTGAGCTCGATCGATCTCAGCTGTGTTTCGTATGGCAACGCTCTGATCGGTGCCCACGTAGCCTGCGCAGCTGCATTTTTCGAAGCCAGCATGGGCGGCTTGAGCTCATCCCATGCTGTGCATAGGGTGTAGCCCAGGCTGACAGGGAGGCTGGTGACCTTTTCCTGTGGCGGCGGAAATCTGTCTGCCTTCACTGTTGTCTGCAGCACGTGGTCTTCAAGCCCCGTCAACGACTTGGCTGGAGCGTTGAGATTCCGCAGGAGGGAGCGATGGAAGATCTTGCTCCCTGTGCCATCGGTCGACACGTGGTCCCAGATAAACATGGCGTCTAGGTGCGGAAGTCCCTCCTTTCGCCAGACCATGACCCTCCATCCGGGGCGGGAATCTGAATGTGTGGATCTCGCATCCAGCTGTGCCCTGCGTTCCGCTGCGTAAGCAGCCTCAAAGTCCTTGGCTCCTGATATGACGACCCATTCGATGTGATAGCGAAGATCAAGTGATGCCAGCTGCGTCCAGGATGGCTTCTTAGAATTCTGACCGACGACCCCCACCTGTAGTAGAGGTTGCTCGAGCACGGTCTGCGCCACGGCTTTCTCAAAGACGGCCTCCAGCTCGGGTGCAAATTCTCCGCCAACAAGATGTTCCGGTATGGTGTAGCGGCAGGCTACGATGGTGTTGCATATGACTCCAGCCAACTGTACAGCCAGATGATATGACTCCCTGGCAGAGTGTCAGTGGTGCTGGGCTGCAATGAACTTAGTAGCTTACATCTGGCCGAGGCGTCGGATTGTCTGGGGGTCTCGTCCCGCAGCATTCTGTTTGTCTACTGTGATAGCCATAGCCTTTGATTGTGCGAATTGTGTTTTTATGATTACTCAAGAGCCAAGACGGCAAAACTCATCCTTATTAAGTGCAGGTGCAGCCATGGCTAATCTGTTCTGGCTCCCAAGTCCGCGGATGATAACGGACTCCGCGTCTTCATGCTATGGTTGAGTGTGAATGACTCAGGTGCCTACGCGGCTGAAGTACAAGATCATCTCGGCTTTCGGCCCCCGCGGACACGTCTTGAGCTAACTTCCGCGTTGGCACCGGAGCCGAAGCCGGGAGCGACTCGTACGTACGGCAGGCTATTCAAGCCATCAACCAGATCAGATATCCAGCCATACGTCGGCTCATAGGAGCCCTCCGGTGCACACTTCTGCAGTCTTCTGCACTCGCCAATGCTTGGCCTGAATCTCCACCGATCACGACATTCAGGATTCACATTGCTCACGAGTTTCCCGTCACCAAGGTGGATCTGACAGGGCTCGGGTCTCGCCCTCCGGTAGCCCTGCGCCGGCAGAATGACTCGGAAGGTAGTTTTGTTGGCTTCCCTCGCGGGCCAAGCCGTTAGCTAGGGCACGATAGCGATGGTGCCACCGCCGATAACTCCCAGAACGAGCCGCATCGCTCGATATCCTGCAAATTTCTGCGCCATTCGTCCCACCGATGCAAGCCGACCCTAGCTTATCATTCGTTCGGTAGGATAAGAAAGGCAGGTCGCGTGGGCATGGCATGTCTGTCGCGACTTGGCGGCATGAAGGCAAAATCCTGCTGTCCCGTTCGACCGGGACATAAAACGCAGCCTGGCGGCAGTCCATTGATCGACGGTCGTTGCTACTTGATCTTTCGCCCTCCTGCTCTGACCTCGCCGGTGCTAGATAACAGACCCGCAGCATGTCTGAAGCTCCTGAGAAGGTGACGCCCGCTGTGGCCCCCAAGGTCGACGATGAGGTGACTTCCTCGTCCCCCAAAGTCGAGGATGGACCGGATGTCTACATCGTGGATAAGACTACCGAGAGGAGACTTCTCCGGAAGCTCGATCTGCGGATTATCCCTACCGTCATGTGGATCTACCTCATGAACATGATGGATCGAGGTACGCTGCATGAAGTATCCCTCCTCGACCAGAGCTGATTTGTGCCAGTCAACATCGGCAACGGCCGCCTCTATGGCCTCGAAGAGGACCTGGGCTTGACGGGCTCTCAGTTTCAGCTGGCAGTTTCCGTCCTCTTTATCACTTACTGCGTATGTTGTCTGCATTACACCCGCCGCATGACATCGTGCTGACCACCGTAGCTCTTCGAAGCACCCTCAAACATGATCATCAAGCGCCTCCAACCAGCACGATACCTCGCGGGCCTCACGATGGCGTGGGGTCTGATTGCCACATTCAGCGCCTTCGTGCAGAACTTTGCTGGCCTGATGGTCTGTCGTGTGCTCCTGGGTCTGTTCGAGGCCGGCCTGTTCCCGGGGGTCATTCTGTACTTGACCATGTTCTACGGCAAGCGCAGCATCGCTCTGCGGATGGCCTACTTCTTCGCAACCTCGGCCTTTTCCGGCGTGGCCGGCGGCCTCGTCGCCTACGGCGTGGGCTTCCTCGACGGCGCCGTCGGGTGGCGCGCCTGGCGCTGGCTCGTCCTGATCAATGGCCTGCCGACCATCGTCACGGCCCTCATCATTCCCTTCGTGCTGCCCAACTCACCCGAGACGGCAAGCTTCCTGAACGAAGAGGACCGGCGGAACATGAGGCTCATCCGCGAGGCCGAGTTCGGCACGGCGAGGAACGCGCGCGAGCTCCTCAAGGAAGACGTCAAGGACGGCCTCCGCGACTGGACCGTCTACGTCTACTGCGTGGCGCTCTACTGTCTCAACACGATGCTGTACTCCTTCGCCGTCTTCCTGCCGACCATCGTCCGCGCCATCGGCGACTGGACCGTCACGGAGGTCCAGGCCCTCACCATCCCCGTCTACACGGCCGGCGCCGTCGTCTACCTCGTCAACGCGCGGCTCAGCGACATCACGCAGCGCAGGGGCTACTTTATAATCGGCGCGACCTTTGTGTCCATCTTCGGCTACGCGCTGCTCATCGCCAACCGCGGCGCGGGGCTGTCCTACGCGGGCTGCTTCTTCGTGAGCATGGGCTGCTACACCGCCGGCGGGCTGTCGCTCGTGTGGCTGGCGACCAACAACCCGCGCTTCGGCAAGAGGGCCATCGCGAGCGGCCTGCACCTGACCGTCGGCAACGCGTCGGGCGTGGCGGCGCCGTTCCTGTTCAACAGCGCTTATGCGCCGACGTTCTACCCGGGATACGGCGCCACGATCGGCGTGCTGGTGCTGTCGGTGGTGCTGAATACGATCCTGCACGTGCATTTCAGGAGGATCAACAGGCGGCGGGACGAGGGGAAGGAGGACCACGTGTTGGAGGGCAAGACGGAGGAGGAGATTGGGGAGCTGGGGGAGAGGAACCCGCGGTTCAGGTATACCATCTGAGACTGCTGGAGGTGCTGTTGGGGAAAGTGTAAGATTTGCACCAGGATAGGGTGAGAAGAGCATGGAGTTGAGTTGGTACATAGGGCCTTTGCCGGGCCGCTTCGGAGTCTCAGTATCGTGAGATGGTTCAAGTTAGTCGAGATTCAAATTTATACCCCCAAGGTCATAAATATTGGTCTGGAGGACAATGCTCGAAGGTGGAGCTTGCTTTTTGCCTGGGGTTTAACACGAGGCGGATCTGCCATCCCCAACTCGAAAGGTCCCAGTTCCGGGCCGCAGTGCTCCCCATCAACCCGCATACTTGGCAAGACACTGATCCCATGCCCATGGAGGAAGCCAAGCATCCGTCAGTGGGCCTCTGCCCCGCGCTCCTAATATCGAAAGAGCTTGGCAACGGCCCGTACCGCAGGTTCATGTGCGGTGCTGCTCCGATGATCTGCAAGCTGAGCGTTCAGGAAGAATGCGCAGCTGTCGCAGGGGTTTTGCTGACGTGAAACCGTGGAACCAACCCCCGCTTGGAAGCTGCGATGCCGATATCTGGCCATCTTTTAAAGCATCCCGGTTGCGTTGATGAATGCCTGGTTACAGAGCCTATGCCCAGGCTCACGTCGAAGGGGACACAACATATGTAGCAACACCTGTTTCCTTGTGCCATTGCTCGTGCTTATCGGCTACAATCCATCGAAGTGAATTCGTGAAGGTGGCAACAGTGGTGCCGAATGTCCAAAACAGGCAATCAGGCGTATTGAGTAGTCATTGAGTGTTAGTACTGTTGATGCGTCCCATCATTAGAATGTCTTCGAACAGCGTGATCAAAGCAGCCAAAGCATTAGCCGGCCCTGCCATAAAACGGGCTTGACTCGAGCGTCAAATAGGCCACAGACACTGCGACGACGTGAAAGCCGCTACTTATGGAGGTGCGAAAGGCTTACCTCGCTCGATACGAGGCTATATTTCTCCTGTACCATCGCCGTATGCCAACAGATTGACTGTGTTGGGAGGACCTCTCCACTCCACTGATGTCCATGTTCAGACTAGCCCAGGCTGATTATAGTTTGGGATTTGCAATCTCTGTTTATGGAACCGCACTGCTCGAGCGTTGCCTACAGCCGTTGAAACCCAACTCTCACGAAAGAATAGCTGCGAGCCAGGGGTCTGCATTAAGAAGAGGTGACCACAGGGATCAAGAAGAAAGTCCAAATTTTAGGCATAACCTTCCATCGGCTGTCACTCATGAAAGTCTTCACATAATTGAATCCTTACAGGCCATAATCGTGTCAGCCTAATCCTGCCAGAGAGGCGGATGATCACGGGGCATCTTGCAAAGGCACATTCTCGATTTCCGTGTCGTCAGACTTTTTGTTCCTCAGCCCTCGCGTACTCACCGTTAACGTCGAAACAGACTTTCCACCCGGCCCCCACCGACCTGTCGGTGAAAGCTAGGTCAGGAGACAACAGAATTCTCGTCTTGCCGCCCCGGCCTTCGTCGCCCTTTCACCATCGCACGTGCTCCCGCCATTGGACGTGACGCGCGATCCGCCGGGGAAAGAGAGGGGGGGGGGGGTCCCTGGTCGCGAAATCCCCACGCCCCCTCCCTCTCGCGACGCCGAGGGGGACTAACACGCGGGAACCCCGCCCCTCAGCCGCCCCCGACGCGGGCTGGGTCCAGCACGGAGGGTTGCGTTGCGGTCCAGCTACGTCGGTGAGGAACCCAAAGCACCGGAATCGAATCGCTTGGCCAACGCACCAAGGCTGGAAGCGAGCCGGCCAGGATGTGTGGTGGACGAGGATTGGCCTGCCTGGGTTGGCCGTACCGGTGTCGTCCGACGCCGTGGGGGTGGGAGCCCTCGTCGCCTCTGGGCTGCAGGCTTCTGTCGACGTGCGGCCTGGCTGACTTGGCGTCCGATCATGAGGGCTGCACGTCGCGGAAGGAAGCTTGGCTTGCGGGACCAGATTGCCGAGCTTGGCGGGCGGGCATGTCAATCAAAGTCAGGGTTTCTCAGGTCTCGCAGGTGTTCACGAGGCATCAAATCTCGGTACACAGGAATGTGGTTGAGCGAGGTCTTGCATTAAGCTGCTCTGGATATCAGACAATCTAATTTAAGGAAACACCATTAATATCTATGCGCAAAGTACCAGCCAGCGCCTAAGCGTAGTGGGGGGTGTTGACGGCCAGGGCCATCATGCAACCGCCGATGAGACCGGCGATGGGGATGGTCATGATCCAGGAGAACATGAGGAGACCGACACGCTGCCAGTTGACGGCCTTGAAGGTGCCGTTGCAGAGACCGACGCCGACGGTGGCGCCAGTGATGCACATGGAGGTGGAGACGGGCAGGGAGTACTGAGAGAAGATGAGGATGGTGATGGCGGCGCCCATCTCCATGGAGGAGCCACGCGAGGGAGAGTGGTAGGTGATCTTGTTGCCCATGACTGTGTCTGTTAGCGAGTGAAATTTCAAAGGAGGATCCGATCCGGGAGGACATACCCTTCATGATGTTGTAACCGTAGGTGATGAAACCGATGCAAATGGTGAGGGCGACGACGGCGATCTGCCACAGGGGCACGGGCTCCTTGGAAGCGGCGGCGTTGCCGGTGCTCCAGGCGGCGTACATGCCGGCCCAGACACCGACGGCGTTGCCGACGTCGTTGGCGCCGTGGGCGAAGGAGGCGGTACAGGCGGTGATGACCTGGACGAAGGAGTACAGGTGCTCGACCTCGTTGGCGTACTTGGGGGCGTGCTGGTAGACGCGGTCCATGCGACGGCCCTCGGGGGTGCCGAGAACGCCGACCTGGGCCTTGTGGATGTCATAGTTAAAACCGTAGGTGAGGGCGACGACGATCTGGGCGGGGAAGCGGACGCAGACGGCCTTGAGGTTGTGGCGCTCGTAGATGGAGCCGGCACCCAAGGGGTTGTTGTGGAGGAGGCGCATGGCCCAGCCCAGGGGGCCGCGGTGAGTGCGGAGGTCAGCGTGGTGACGATCGCGGGCGCGCTTCAGGAGGCGCTTGTAGGCCTCCTGGGGGGTCTCGTTGTACATGAGGGCCCTCTCGTTGTCGTGGGCGGTGGGCTGGTTCTTCTCGGCGGGGATGGACGAGGCGATGTCGTCGGCGCTGGACTTGTCGTTGTTGCTGGCCTTGTCGATGGTGTCGTCACCCTTGAGGGCCTGGGGCTGACCGGCGGTCTCGTCGTCGTCCTCGCCGCCGTGCTTCATGACGGCATAGTCGGGGACGTTGGCGTGCTCGGCACCCTCGGGGGCGGGGCGCTTGAAGAGCAGGGGACCCATGGGGATGTGGTACCAGCGGACCGTGTTGTCCATCTTGATGACCTTGGCGTGGACGTAGGGGACGAAGAAGATGGCGGAGAGGACGGCGAGACCAAAGCCGGTGCCGAGGGAGACGGCGGCGATGAACGAGGGGGGCTTGTCGGCGAGGCCGAGACGGGGGGAGCCCTTGTAGACGATGGACAGGGAGCAGATGGTACCAGCGATGAGGAAGAAGAAGGGCGAGGTCCAGACGGCCCAGGGGATGGGGTTGGTGCGCAGGTGGACGGTCAGCTTGATGAGCATGAAGATGGTGGCGGCGAAGACGGCGGCGATGGCGGGGGCCATGGCGAGGCCGGCGAAGATGGCACCGAGGCCGGAGCCGCCGCTCCATCCCCACTCAACGTTCTTCGCACCGACGGCGGCGACACCGACACCGGCGATGGAGGAGACGAGAGAGTAGGTGGAGGAGACGTGGGCGGAGTTACGGGTGCACCACATGACCCAGATGGCGGCACCGGCGGAGGCACAGGCGAAGGCGAGGAGCTGGACGCCGGCGTTGCCCTCGAAGGCCTCGATGGGGATGATGCCGTTCTTGATGGTGGAGGCGGTACGGGCGCCGACGGCCAGGGCGCCGGTCATCTCGAAGACGAGACACAGGAGCATGGCCTGGCGGTAGGAGACGGAGCGGGACGACACACTGGTCGCCCAGGCGTTGGCGACATCGTCTGCGGGGGAGGGTTAGCGTGCCTCGTCCGATGGAGCAGGGGATCATGGGGAGGAGAGCAAGACGTACTGGCACCGTTGTTGAAGGCCTCGAGCAGGGCGAAGCACGTGCCGATGGCGAATACGTAGGTGTACTCGTGGAGGACCATCTTGGCGGTGGTGATCTGGGGGTGGTCTTGGATCGATCTGGTGGTGTGTTGCTGCAGTCACTGGCAAGGGGTCGATGGCCGGGGGAGAAGCAGGCCAAGAGAGTGCCGAGGAAATGCCCAGAGATCTCAGGACGGTCGTGTGTCCAGGTCGCGACTGATTGGGATGTGCCAAGTGAGGACCAAGAGATCTGAGGCGGCCAAGACTGGAGGGATCATCTTTATATGATCCAGCCGCAGGCCGGCCTGGTGGCACACCCCGTGCGTGTGCTGGTGCTGGTGCATGGGATTGGGCTGGTACTGGGACTGGGACGACTGGGACCAGGACGTGGGCCGGTCGAGTCGAGTCGAGTCGAGTCGAGTTGAGCCGAGCCTAGCTCCTGCTCGATCCATCGCATCGCCGAAGGGTTTTCCTGGCTAGCTTGCACCGCCTGCATGGCCCGCATGGTCTGCTTTCTCGAAGCTTAGTTGGTAGTTGGTAGTGATGGTTTGAGGTGAGGGGTGATCAGGACAGGGAGTGGAGGAGGAGGAGGAGAAGGAGGCGGAGGAGGAGGAGGCGGAGGAGGAGGAGCATGGTAGGTACCTTAGGTGAGTGATGGTGGAAGGGAAAGTACGACCGCTTCGAAACGTGGTCGACGCTCGCCCCGTCATTGGCCCGCTCATCGTCTCCCCAGATGCCGTGCACCAATGAGACCCCGCAAACCGCCCACGTGGTGGGGCACGTCTAAGACGACTTCACCCCCTTCCCCGGCTGCGGTAGGCAGGTACCTTACTGCCGCTTCGTAGACTATCCATCCACCTCCTCCATCCACCCTCAACGCCAGACACCAACCCACGCTACCAACCTTAGATCCGACGACGACCCCTTCCTTCTTCAGTCGACACGTCCTGTCCCGCGCTGCAAGCCATGCCAACCCTTACCCCTTTCGGCATGACCACCGCGGGTGGCGACGGGGGCCTCTGGACCTCTCCAAGGCCTCCCCTCCAATGATCAACCTCTCTCCTCGAGCTCTGCTTACCCACGCTGGGTAGCAAGCACACGCCGGGCGGCCTGGATCCCAGACCTGACCCCCTTCAGCTCCACGAGCTGACGGGGTTTCGCAGCCATGCGCACACGTCGGAGTCCCGACTTTCACGAGGGTGGTAAGACACGGCACGACCACGTGGGGGTCCTCACAAGGAAAGTCACCACCACCAGCCTACCTACTCTTATGGGCTTCAGGCAGAGAAATTGCCCCCGTCGGTTATGGTGGGTAGGCCGCATCACACCTGGTGGCGACGCAGATTGTCGACCCTCCCCGGGCCACGGCCGGACAAATTTGGCGGACGCGGCAGGCCAGGGTCCAGAGACGCCCCCCCCGACAATGATGCGGACTTTCCGGCAGGGACAGCATCTTGGCAAACCACGACGCGCCTGGCATCAACGTGCCGAGTCAACCTGCAGCCTGATGGCCGCCTGTCATCGTTCCAGAAGAGGAACATGCCCAGCCGGGCCCGGCCGACGAGAATTTTAATCCTCGATGGATCGGCTCGTGACAGCTCCAACATTCTGGCTGCGTGCGTCAAGTGGACTTCCATGGCCCGTTGCATGGAGCGGATTGCCTACGCAGTAGCCCCGAGTTTAATCTTGGCATTGGGTCCTCCCACCCTCGACACGATCAGCGATCAGGATGAACGGCAAATGCCTCTCCCTCTTCTATTTTTTCTCCCTCCCTCCGTATCCGTCGTCCTTGGAAAATGCAAGATCCAGTGGCATCCAGAAACACCGCAGCAGGTCCTCCATCGGTCAATATCCGAGGGGTTTCCCACGTCTAAGCCTCCCAACCGCATCTATGCCTCCTTTGATCAACACACTCCGAACGAATCTCGAGGACGGGGAAGGCTCATGGCGAGTTCCTAGGCTCTCATTCGATCGGCCTCAAGACAAATCACGCCGTTCTGATGGTGGCCATAACCTGGCGGCGGGCGGCGGACGGCGGCGGGCGAATATCGAGACGGGTGCCCCACCGGAGCTTCCGACCTTCGATGGTGCGGCTGTGATACTCGATATCATGATTTGAGATGGCAAAAATGCATTGATCTGACCACAACACGAAACAAGACTTGGGTCGACCTGGGTTAACCTTCCATGGTCTGCAAACAGCACCAGCAGATCACGCATGCCCAGACTGGCATCGCCCTACCCCTGCTCTGAACACCCGACATCCCAACCCGGAAAGGCCAAGCCCAGTACCTCGGCCAGCCCGACTGCCTCCCTGCATTTCCAGACGCAGGTATAGTACCATCGTGTTCATTCCGACCACAGGCTTATGCACACCACGCAGCGGGACAGCGGACGTACATGTACCTTGACGCCAGACTCCTCCCCGGATCCCAGACTAGGTACGGGGCGGCTCGGGGACAAGACGGATGCCACGGCTGGCCATCCATTGTGGATCGCTCGTGTGAGCTGTCCATATGGACGTGCTACTGGCTGACGCCTGCCATTGGATATGTGATTTGTATTGCATGTTGCCTTTTGCTGCGCACGTTTTGGCAAGAGGCGCAATTCTAGGTTTCCTCCCCACGCTTGGGTTGCGATACCCTATTCAGCTTCTGGGCCGTCCCCGATTTTGGCCGGGCTTGCCGTGTGATGGTCGGCGCCTTTTGTGACTTCATTTGTTCCATGATCAGCCGTCTTTGCCAGCGCGTGGGGAACCCAGAGGTTTGACTCACGGAAAGCCAGTCAGCATGCCAGCAGTACGTAACAGCATGATCTTCACATCAAAGTGGAAATCCAACACGTGTGGTGAGAGCCCCTGGAAGTTTCCTGCCCAGGGCAATGAGTCTCAGCGCAGTGCCAGCAACGATTTGATAATTGCTGTTGTAAGAGTGGGGGCAGGCCGTCCGATGATGATGTTGATATATCTTTCGCCGGCATTTGCATCAGCAGCAATACAAAAAGTTACTAAGAAAAGAAATCCCTTCAGGGCGAGTCTTCAATTTTCATGATAGCTATTCCTCTGACCAGAGGGAGCACTATTCACTAAAGTAAGTTTCGAGCGAATGGTGTAGGATTAATGATGCTGCTCCCTAAGAAGCCCCTCGAACAATCTACGGTACCTTGGCCAGTTTATCCTGCCACTAGCCACACGTGGCTCATCCCAAGAGCTGCGCCACGCTGCCTGGCCAGTCTCAACACCAGTTTGGCTATCCCGAAATGATACCCGACCAAAACATACAAACGAGCAAATTACCATAGAAATGATTCCGAAATACTTCCCATCCGGACTTCTCGGACCATCCACGCAGCCCTGATTCACATAGGAAGCAGCGGCACCCCGGCCTCCCTCCGCTGCTCGTTGCTCATGTCCATGTAATACTCTGCCCTCTCCATGATCGGCCTCTCGAATTCGATGACCCCCTGCCTCGTCAGCCAACCGCGCGGCCGTGCCTCGGACCCGTCCCCGTCCTCCAGGTCCCACACCGTGTATTGAGCCGTCGGCCTGTGGGCCATGACGAGGAACCTGTCGTCGCCGAACATGCGCGCCTCACCATCCGGGCGTATGCCCGCCAGGAAGAACTCGATCGTCGCCTCGCCGTCCGCGAACCAGCCGCCGTCGAGGTCGAGCTTCCGCACGTACGCGTCCACCGTGGGCTTGCCGTCCGGCCCCGGCGTCGCGTGGAAGTACAGCTGGCGGTCCCACGCGAACGGCGTCGAGCCCGTCCGCCGCCGGTACCGGAGCGGCGACCAAGACTTTTGGTACTCGGCCCCCAGACCGTCGAGCCGCACGACGCCGAACCGCCGCGTCATGACGTTGTACTCGGCCACGGCGAAGCTCTCGACCGTCGGGTGGATGGCGAGGAAGACGAAGCCGCCGTGCGCGTCGATGGCGCGGTGGAAGTACTGCACGAGACGCAGCTTCAGGTCCGGCCTGGACTCGCGGGGCCGTGTCCACCGCAGGCCCATGCTCTGCCTGGGGAGATTGTCGCGGACGTGCGTCTCGGTGCGGACGTGCTTGCGGTCGAGGTATTCGCTCACGTGGAACCGGAGCTCGTAGGTCATCTCGCCCTCGGGCGACCCGGACTCGGGCATCTCCCGGGATGTGGTCGTGAATGCAGGGCCTCGGGGCTGGAGCGTTAGCGTGGCGATGAAGAAAACCTTGGGGTCCGTGGGGTGGAACAGGAAGCCGGTCTGGTCGTGCTGGTCTCGAATCTCGCGATGCTCGCTGGGCAGGTCTAGGAGCTGCAGGCTCTCGCCCCAGCGCCACAGATACATCTCCGAGGCGGACTGCAGGGCGAAACCTATGGTCGTGCGGTCCGCGTAGCACCGGTCGAGGCGCGAGGGGAGGGTGATTCTCCGAAACTCCTGAAGCTCAATGTTATACACCGCGCTGTATGGCCAGGTCAGTGAGCAACTGTCTCGATAGAAGGGAAGCGATGGATGGATGAATGGCTAGACCCACAGGAGACTTCTCTGTTCGTTCGTCAGGACAAGCAGATGCGACGTCAGTGCCAACATCCCGGTGTTGATGCCCCGCAGGTTGCCTTCGGTCCACGAGACCAGTCGTCGATGTCCAGCGTTCAGGTCGTCGAGGAAGTAGCAGCAACAGTCCAGCTGCCATGCAATGCGCCCGTGGCCGTAGCGAGGACTCATCTCCTTGCTCAAAGTAAAGTGATCTCGGAATCTCTGGTCGCCATTCGTGGTGTGCATGGAAGGGAACTCGCCGTCCGGGTGCGCGGCGGGATCCGGCAACAGCTGGGACTTAGACTGCAAGTCATCCGCGATTGAGATCAGGGAGGTGTTTTCCGTCCATCGGGCGACATAGTCGCCGTTCATCCGCCTGAGGGTCTTCCGCGTGGCCTTCTCCAAGAGGTTGAGCGCTGGCGGCGGCGGCTGCGGCCCGGCGGCGGCCAAGGACGTCTCGAGCAGCCCCGGGTAGAAACGACGCAGGAGGTCCTTGATCACGGTGTCACTCTTCCACACGTCCCTCCACGCTTTGGAGGCCGCCCGGCAGGCGTATATGTCGCGGAAGTCGAGATACGAGCCGACCATGGCGATGATCTCGCCGGGGAGGTCGGGGAGGAGAGCCAGACCGGTGGTCCTCTCGTTGATCCGCGCGCGAACGGACCAACGCTCCCACGGGGTGAGAGCGTCGATCAGAGCATCGAGGGCTCTGGTGCGGGCCTCCTTGTCGGGCTTGCCACCGGGCGTATTGAATTTTAGAAATTCGATCGCAAGAGGATGGCTTGCTGATGGAGAGTCTGGTGGTGCGGCCATGACGCTGATGATGACTGCGGAGTGCGGCAGGCGCAGTGGTCAACAAAGTGGTAACAAGTACGTTCGATGGCTGCGGAAGCTGAGTGAGAGAACGGAAAGCCCGGAGGCACATGAAAGCAGGGGAAGATTGGAGCCTTATGGTGAGCTGAAGAAGACGAGATTTCACGTTACACCCTCACATCGTCTCATCAGGTGATCTGATAACAGTGTCAACCATTTCTAGAGACACTGTAAGCATACACCGAATCAATCCTGATGAATGGTGTCGGAAGGCGACTTGTTTCCATGCTCATGAACTTGACATCAACATGGAACTCATGATGCTTCTTCTACCTACCTAGGTACCTACCTACCTTTACCTTGTGAACCATTTTCAATGACTCAAGCCCCATGATCAAGCCCACACCCCGGACAAATACCACCGCCCTCCCCGTCCCAATTGGTGTTCTCCTCGTCGGTGTCCTCGTCGCTTTCCTCTTCGCTGCTGTCCCGAATAGGACCATCACCATCAGCACCATCTTCAGCGGCCATGACTCTGGCATGCATGAACAAGACAGCGTCGGTATACCCCGGACCCCACCACCCGCTGACCTCGTCGCCATCTTTCGCCTTCATCGGCCGCCCAGGCCTCTCTTCGAGCTCCCCAAACGTCCACACGTGGTACGCGTCGCCGGTCCCCAGCACCAGGTAGGACTCGTCGCCGTCGACCCACCGCGGGACTCGGTCCCATCGATTTCTCGAATTGAGACCGTGGCGGATCTGGAAGTCCGTGACGCGGCCGGAGATAGCGCCCGGGCCCCTGACGCCGGGCCGATGGTCGATCCGCATCTGCTGCACCGCCCACGAGGCCGTGGGCTGCGCGTCGCCGTTGAAGTCGCAGAAGTGGTGATACAGCTCCCGGCCCCAGACGAAAGGCACGACCGGCTGACGGCGGAACTCGCGCTCCCTCCACCCCCTGTCAGGCGGCCACAGCGCGGCCGGCATGGCGTCGCCCAGAGGCGCCGCGCTGCCGGGAGACTCGACGTGGGTGGCGCTGAAGCGCCGCGCCACGACGTTGTACTCGGCCATGATGAACATCTTGCAGTGCCAGTCGATGAAGACGAAGGCGTGCCCGCCGTGCGCGTTGGTGCGGCGTGCGAAGAAACACAACGTGCTAGCCGTGTCCTGGTCGCGACGGTAGGCGCGGGCCGGGCAGAACCCGTTGTGCGGCGCGACCAAGGCAGGTTGCTCGTGGACCTGGCTGTGAACGAGAGTTCCCTTCTCGAACTCGTTGACGCGGAGGCGAAGCACGTCTGACCTGCGGCCTGCGGTACACGTTAGCTTGTCGCCCCACGACGCGGGGACGGTGATGTAAATGACGGAGAGGGTATGCGGTGGATATGTACCTGAGCCTTCGAACTCGAACATGGTGACGCTGAACGACATGGAGTCGACTGGGTGGAAGATGACCTCGAGAAGCTTTTGGCGAATGTGGCACGACGTCTTGAGCGGCGGCGGCGTCGTGTCGGTCACAAAGTCTACCTCGATGCGGCCCTTCATCCCGTCGCTCCAGTTCCATAGATGCAGACCAACGTCAGGGCCGAGGTTCACGACAACGACCTCTCCGTCGGCCCAGCACTGGACCATCGGGACGGGCAGGTCGATGACCCGGAACTCGAGGAGGTCGATGCTGTAGATTACCCTGCAAGAATCCCATCAGTCAGTGTTGGGGCAATTTATACGGCTCGACAGCTCCGCACAAGTTTCCAGGAGGCTGCGGGTTTGATCTCACGTACAGTTTCTTCCTGCTCGGAAGTGTGAAGACCAGAAGTCGCTCGGTCAGCTTGAGGGCATGCAGCAGCGTGGCCTCCGTGGTGCTCTCGGGCCAGCAGACGAAGCGTCTCGTCAACGACTGCAGGTCGTCTAGGACGAAGCAGCACGACTCTGTCTTCTTGAAAGCCACGCGCGCATGGCTGTACAGAGCCGGGGCGGCTGTGTTGTCGTTCCCGTATCGGTAGCTGCGGTAGTGTTCGGGGTATTCCCCGGTTGGGTGTGCCACGGGACACGGAGTCGGGTTGTGGTCCCCGATGATGTCCAGCCCGTCGTCGTCGTCGTCATAGTCTTCAATGTTGTCCCACGGTTCCAGGTATTTGTGATCCTGTCTTCTGTACCAGTCGTAGTTCCGGCGCCGGCGCCGGGCCTCCAGCTCGAGCTCCCTGCGCAGCAGAGCTTCAGGCGTCCTGGACAGCCCCCTCAGGGCGACCGTCTCGACGAGCCCCGGATAAAAGCGGCCCAGGACGTCTCGGACGACTTCCTCGCGCGACCAGGCCTCGCGCCAGGCCTTACTGACGCGGCGACAGGCGAAGACGGCCTGCGGCTCGACGTGCGTGGCGATGAGGGCGACGACGTCGCTGGGGAGGTCGAGGAGCGATCGGGGCGCGAACGGCGCCGAGAAGAGCATCAGGCGGAGCTGCCGGCGCTGGCATTGGGACAGGCCGCCGAGGAAGCCGCTGAAGATTTTGGATAGCAGCTGTTTATCCGGATTTTCGATGGGCTGCTTGCTGCATACGCGCAGCTCGGTGGCCTGCCGTGCGAGGGCAGTGTCCGGGAGCGGTAAATCTGGCGGCGACATTTGGGGAGTGGTGTCGAGAGGATACAAGAGATGTCGAGCTGAGCTTCTGCCTCTGACGGCTTCGGCGTCTTTACAAATAGAAGATGAGAAGTGCCTGGCACGAGAGTTCAGGGGCCACGCACCGACCTCAGCTGAGATCACATCGGGCGTTTGAAAGCAATGTGCAGAGCGAGCCAACCGGCATCATAAGCCCTTGTCCGCGGATCACCATCCGTCACTCAATCAATCAAACATGAAGCATCACAGTGGCGTGACTCCAAGCATCAGCTGTCACAGACCGCGTAGGCACGCGCCATGATTGTAGTGGTTGCGCCGGGATTGGACTGAACAGAGTATGATTAAACAACATAAAAAGCTACATGGGTATCGCCAACAAAAGAAACAAAGTGACAGATAACAGGCCCCCGCCCCCTCACTCTTCACTCGGACCCCTCGCGCTCAGACCCTCGGTGTGCTCATCACTTGCGATCCCCGTTCACCTTGGCATCCCCCTTGACGGCGTCGGTCCCGGCCGCCATCTTGCCAAACTGCCACTCGGGCAGCGTGATGCCCGTCTGTTCGTTGATGGTCGTCATGAGGGGCGGCAGCATCTGGTACAGGTTCCTCATGGTATCGGTGCCGGACGCGTCGCCGCCGCCGCCGCCCTGGGCGCCCGTGTTCCAGACGCTGATCTTGGGCTGCAGGCCGTGGATGGCCTCGGCGTTGGCGTGGGCCAGCTCCTGGTAGGTGCCCTTCTCGATCATCATGTACTGCAGAAGACCGGCAGGCCCGCCAAAGGCGCCGGCCATCTTGCCGTAGGCCTCGGCCATGGCGATCATGCCGGCGGCCTGCTTCTGGGTGGCGACGAGCTCGGCGTCGGCGCGGGTGCGGGCGGCGTAGGCGTCGGCGTCGGCGGCCTTTGTGGTGCGGGCAAAGTCGGCGGCGATGGCGGCGTCGGCGTCCATCTTGGTCTTGTAGGCGAGGGCGTCGGTCTCGCGCTGGCTCTTCTCAAAGTTGGCCTTGGCATCGGCCTCGATCTCGTAGGCCTTGGCGTCGGCGTCCTGCTGCTTCGACTCGCGCGCGATGGTGGCCTTGACGACGTCCCGCGCGCGCAGGCGTTCAACCTCGGCGGCGGCGCGCTTGATCTCGACGTCCTTCTTGAGGTCCTCGTCGCGCACCTCGAGGGCGCGCTTGGCCTCGACGCGGGCGATCTCGACGTCGCGCTTGAGCGAGGCCTCGGCCGTGCTGAACTTGGCCTCGGCGGTGGCGCGCTCCGTGTCGCGCTCCGTCTTCTGGACGGCCGTCTCTGCGTTGATCTTGGCGATCTCGCGCTCCTGCTCGCCGGTGCGCTTGGCCTCGCCGACGTTACCGCGCAGGCGGGCCTCGGCGACGTCGATGCGGGCCTGGTTGCTGGCGCCCTCGTGGGCCTTGCGCGAGAGGCTCTCGAAGTAGTTGCTCTCGGGGGCGTCGCGGAGCTCCTTGACGTTGGCGTTGTAGATCTTGAGGCCGAACTGGCTGAGCTCGGACTGGATGTTCTTGAAAATGCGGCGCTTGAAGACCTCGCGCTCGGTGAAGATCTCCTCCATGGTCATGGACGACACGAGCACGCGCACCTCGCCCTCGATGATGCCCTTGACGATGTTGCCGACGTGGGTGTTGTCGGCAGCGGCGACGGCGGAGCTCTTCTTGGCGGCAGCCTTTTTGTTCTCGTCGCCGTCAGCCAGGAGCATGGCATACTTGGTGAGGGCATCGCCGCGATCCTCGCGCTCGACGACGGCGTCGTCGCCGTCGCCATGGCCGTGGGCCTCGGCGATCGAGTTGGCACCGCGCTCGTTGACGTTGGGGCCGACAGTGAAGACGACGGGCAGCAGGAAGATGAGCTTCTCCTTGGTCATGGCCTGCAGGTTCATGGCGTAGTCGTGGGGCTGCACGCTGAAGCGCATGCAGCGCTGGAAGGGCCACACCCATGCGGCCTTTGTGATCTTGACCGACTGCACGTTCATGCCCGTGATGGCAAGGTACTCATCGGGGGCTGCGATTCTGTACGACATGGTGGCGGTGGGGGGTTGTTCCGTCTAGTTGGGTGGTGTTGTGGGTATGCTTGGCGGGTTGCGCTCGATCAAGAGTCGAGGTGACGACCTGTCTCCTTATATGGCAAGGAGAGTGATCTTGCTGGACCTTGATGGTTGACGGCAGAGGCTGGCAGTAGAGGGTTGGCGGTAGAGTTTGGACAATCGCAGGCCTCGAAGGCTAAGGTGATCTGGTGATGGAAGATCGGTGGCTGGCAAATCGATGGAGTTGATAACAATGCTTGTCTGGCAGCTCGATGATGAAGCTGCTTTCAGATGCTGTGATAAAGATGATGATTTGAGGCATCAGAAGCCGGGCTGACGGGCAGGCGGCCATCATTATATCCATGTGTCGTGGCCCATCCCATCGATCGTGGTGGTTGCCTGGGGGGGCATCAGACTGGGCGCCTCAATCCGGCATTGGCTTGGGCCGCATGGCACGGCATGACAAGGGGCCAACGAGGCTCTGGCCTCAATCGCTCGTCTCCGGTTTGGTGGTGTGACGGACAAGGCCCCAGGATGCAGGCAGAGAGATGCAGTGGGAGCAGAGGGAGCAGCCAGTCTGCCTCGTTCGGTATCGTGTTTCCAATGGAATGCCGTCACGTGGGCGGTCACGGCTGGGGCCCAAGCTCAAGGCAGAGGCGGCAGGAAGGTGCATGTGTCAGAGAGGCGTTTGGGGGGCGTTCAGAGGCATCTTCCAGCGACTCCTCGGGGGGCATTGACCACTGAGGAGCCCTGGAGCTCCAGGCCTGGGACGGGAGGGGGGAAAGAGCTGGGAACTGGGCTAGCGCTATTGGGGTCAGACACGCCTTCTAGCGTGGGAGCTACGGGCCTTGGAGGGCGCAGCAGCATTGGCGGGTGGCAGGGTAGGACACTGACATGCATCACGTGCACTGCGTTGTGCTGGAACGTCCCCTTCTAGAAGTCGTGTCAGGCCAAGACGGCCCCTAGGATTGGCTTGGCTTGGGGGCCTCATCAAGGCAGCGAATGGAAAGGGCAGCGAATGGAAAGGGCAGCGAATGGAGCATCGTCTCTCAAGTCTCGCCGTGCTTACTTTCCTCTGGACGCCTTCGTCGAAACAAGGTAGATCCCTCGAACGCCGGCTGTGGCCATCTCCGTCAACGGTCGGCATGCCCAGCGTAAGGAAGGGTGAGCTGCCTTCTAGCGTTTCGCATCTTGCCTCTACCGTTCCAAGGGCAGCGACAGTACGGTACGGCATCTCTTGTGGAATCGCGGACATCGCCAAGACGTCATCCTCGTCCTCCAGCCCGACTCCCCGATTCACCGCCCGAACCTCCGAATCCACCCGCTCTTTGTCCGTTGATCGTGTCGAGCGGCATGGTATCATCGCTAGTTTCAGGCACCCAGGGCGCACCCTGACTCGAGATGCCACCGAGACGAGCTCGCGGCGCAGGTCATGTTCGTTCAGGCGAGGCATCCTCTGGTGACGCTCCTGATCCTTCGCTCGCTTCCAAGGAGTAGGGCTGAGGTCCCGCCACTCTCGGCCGAACGGTGCCGCCATCGTATCGCGCCGCATCGCATCGCTTACTGGAGGTTCAGCCTCCAAGACCCCCCACAACCTTAGCCTGGCCTGCACTGCCTCGGGCATTCCACCGAGCGCCCAATCACCATCACGGCCCTCGCCACGCGCGATGGCTCTCCGCGGCCCTTTGACACAGGAGAAAGCTTGGGCAGTTGGGAAGTGGATCATCCCAGGTGGCAAGGTTGACTGGAACGATTTTCAACACAGATTCATGTCGATTGAATGCTTGCCCGGTCATGTGGCTTCTGATCACGGATCTCGAATGCCGGGCACTGCCTTTCATATCCCCCGCCGACCGCTGCCGGCCGAACCATGATGTCCGGCTCGGACCGACCGCTGTGTCTGCTCACCGAACGTCGAAATCCATGGCGCAGCATGAGCAGCCAATGACCCGAACGACTACTGTGTCCTCCACAACCCGGTCTAGGGGTCTCTCTTGTGACGTTGGCTATGTTGATGACACATCGACCCGAAGGTCCAGATCTTGACAGGTCGCAGGAAGTGTTCGGGGCGTCAACCATTTCAGCATCATGTCAAGGTCGCCTCATCCGATTGGAGGTGATTCAAGGCTTGCAGATGAGATCTCGCATCGCCGCTAAAATCCACCTTCCGGCATCATTAAAGTTTCGCTTCTATCGCAGACTCAGCTAGATAACCAGGAACTTGGTCTCCATGCTAATGGGTTTGGTATATCCAGTACGGTCTATTCTCAGCTGCTTCGGACGAGATGTTGAAAATTTGAGCAAGACGACTTCGGCCATCTCTCTGTACCCGCCCTTCGAAAAGCTTGATGTGGCGGGATTAACCGCCCGCCATTTTCTAGACGCCGTCCCGTGGCACAGCAATCACAGAGCAGCTAGACATTCCCAACCATGACTTCAACCAGACTCATTCCGCTCTCTCGCCTCAGTTTGCCTGATCTTGAAAGGATCTTTAGTCTTTGTGTTACATCCGGGACCCGCCGCGGCATCGTGCCACACGCCTGCCTTCGCTTGTAGGTTTCTGGTCGCCAAAAGTCCCAACTCAATAAAACATTGGGGTTCGTTTCGGCTGATCATGCGACATCATGCCAGTCCAATGCTGCTAACCCCTCACTTCCAGACCAACTCCAGACCAACGTGCAGTTCACCTGCATGGGCACGCGTCCAGGTCGCCAGCATCGCCCTCTCAGACGCGGGCCGGGCCATGGCGCAGATTATTCGCCATGGATTCCCCAGATCGTCAGTACGAGACGATTGCTGCCTTTTTTGGGCCATCCGAATCAATCCTCCGGCGTTGAAGCCCGAATAATCCGCCCCTAGCTCTGTGGTGGACGTCTCCTCGACTCTTGGCAGTCGTATGGCCCAATATCGCCGTTCTAGAATACCTTCGCGAGGTCGAGATGCGAACACGCGTATGCACAAAAGTTCCTGAATCGGTTGTGGTGGCCTTCAAACCCGCGTAACTGTTTACCCCGCCATGATCTAGACTACGGGTCCAGAATCCCAAGACTTTGCGGCGGAGAGGCCAAGACCTTTGGGGAGGTACTCCAATGATGAAGACGTTGTTCTGTTTATTTGTCGTTTTTTCTTGAAGGCAAAGCAACTTTGTAAGACTAGCTCTACTGTGATAAAACTCGGACATATCAACTCATGTCGGACAGAATAGTCGTCCTCAGACAGGCCATCGAGTGTCAGACAACATCATGCTCAACTGTGGCGGCAGACGCTACATGAGGGGTTCTTCGCTTAATTCAGTATCTGCTGCGCACTGCAACCACCAGGGATGATCGTCAACAGATGCGAGTGCTGGGAGGGAACATTGGACTCGCTTGTTGCGATGTGCAGAAACAATCTTGCAAAGGTCACGGGCTGGCCTCCTCCGCCCCCCGTGCCTTGCAGTACGTCTTGTCTGCTCCTGGTCATCTCTACTAGCACCTCCCCCAGCCAAGACGTCTTGTTGGAGGCAAACATCACTGAATGAGGAGTGTGAACACCGCGCTGCGCCGCAAGTGGTCGAGGTTGACAACTATAAAGGCCATCGATCATCTGCCTCCGGATGCTTTCCAACGACGATTCATCAACATCCAGAGTTTCAATTCTCAGCCCCAGAGCCTCACCAACCACCCCATCTCCAAACAGTAAGCAGCCAAGCCTTCCACCACCCAGAAGCTCAAGACACCTTCGCCCACGTCATCCGCTGTATTGTGGTAATCGCACTGTTGACACCATGTCTAGCACCTAAGCCGCCAAGATGAAGTTCTCCGCCATTACCCTCGGCATCTTCGCCCTCTTTGCTGCCAACAGCCTTGCCGCCCCCGCCCCCGAGACCGCCAACGCCGTCGAGGCCCCCGAGGTTATTGAGAAGCGCCAGAACTGCGGCGGCTGCAACAACGGCCGCATGACCTGCTGCAACATCAGTCTCTGCTACACCGTCAGGTGCTAGATAGCCACCGGCCAACAAGTCTGGACGCTTGGGCTTTCAGACGTGTCCTGATAAGCTTCCCAGGCAGAGGTGGAACCACCAACAGGTCGCAGCCGCAGCAGTCGGACCGGGAAGTTCACGCTAGCGTGCCGGTGGACGCGGACTGGGATCGATCGCAGCGGTACTTAGACATTGCAATCAACAATCCGAGTATCGTCAAAACGGTGGCAGTTGACGTGACTGCCGCTGATAGTGAATTATGCCTCAACAGGGATGAGCTAGCGCCCTGCAGCTCAGAATCCCTGGCGTGACTTGGCCATGACCGTGCATGTGACCGTCGTATCGTCTGGAGCCTGGCTTTGACCGGATTTCCAAGCAGGAAAGTAGCTTGTAAGTCCATCACAGCCAACACGGGTTTCACTGATCAGATCACGGGAAGCTTGTCTTGAAGGCTTTTTGTCAAAATAAAATGCTTGTTCTATGTTATGTCTCCATTCTAGAGTCTATAGTCATGATGCGTAAAGATGCGTTTCCCAAGCGACAGTCTAGCTCAGGACGCGGTGCCAGTCAAAGCCCGATAAGATCTCGGGCGACGCCGGAGTGTTCGTCGCAGCAGGGGCGTCGCATCTTGATGATGCTTCTGACGCTTTCTGCGGTTGATTTCGGATCATCATCCAACCATGCTAAGTAGGAGAGATCACGTTTGACTCCTGGAAATTCCAGGTACCCTCGACCGTCTGATCGATCACAAAGAAACCCGATCGTGGATGAACACCTTAGTCGGCGGACTTGTGCATGCTGCCGGTGACGTAGTTCTCCTTGCCGAGGGCGTTGATGGTCTCAATGTCCTCCTGGGCGAGCACGAAGTCGAAGGACTCGAGGTTGCTCTGGATGCGGGAGGCGGTCAAGCTCTTGGGCAGGACGATGTTGCCGCGCGCGGCGTTCCAGTTGAGGAGGATCTGGGCGGGGGTCTGGCCGTACTTCTTGGCAATGGCGCCAATGGTAGGGTCCTCGAGCTTGTTGCCCCGAGCCAGCGGGGAGTAGGCCTCGATCTTGATGCCCTGGTCGGCGCAGAGCTTGACGAGCTCCTCGCGCTGGCAGAAGGGGTGGACCTCGACCTGGTTGACGGCGGGGACAACGCGGGCGTTGTCGAGGAGCTTCTGCATGTGGGCGACGCCAAAGTTGGAGACGCCGATGGACTTGACCTTACCCAGGCGCTGGGCGGTCTCGAGAGCACGCCAAGAGGCGAGACGCTTCTCGTCGTCATCGGCGGGCGAGTGCAGGAGATAGAGGTCGAGATAGTCGAGACCGAACTTGTCGAGGGAGGCGCAGAGGGCCTCGAAGGTGGCCTCGTAGCCGTGGTCGGCGTCCCAGAGCTTGGAGCAGACGTAGACCTCCTCACGGGGGGTTCCGGTGCGCTCGAGCCAGCTGCGGATGGCACGGCCGCAAGCCTCCTCGTTGGCGTAGCGGGCGGCGGAGTCGATGTGACGGTAGCCGGCGTCGAGGGCGGCGGTGACGGCGTCCTCGGTCTCCTGGCCGTTGGGGGCCTTGTAGACACCGAGAGCGACGGCGGGGATGAAGTTGCCGTCGTTCAGCTCGATGGAGTGAACAGAGCAGACCGAGCCCTTCTTGGTGGGAATGGGACGCTCCCACTTGCCAGAGGGGCTGGAGGGAGGGAGTGGTGGCAGGGGGGGTGATAGCGGAGGGAGCCATGTTTGCGGTAGTTGGTTGGTGTTGATGATTGTTTGTGGAATTCAACGCTTGAAGGCAGATGTGTCTTTATGATGCTGGGTATCAAATCGGAAGTGAAGAAGAATCAGTGTTGCTTGTAGTGAATGATCTGGGAATGGAGTCAGGAGAGAGAGCTGGCTTCATGGGCCGGCAGAGCCCTTAAGTAATCGACCTGAAGCTCGAGTTTTCCTCTCTTCGCGCATCTTCTCTCAACGGCCGCCGCGTTTGCCGACTGTTCCCGCGTTGCGCTGATTTCTTCGATCAAGATCTGTGACAGCCGAGCTTCCATCAACATGAAATGCCGCCCGAGTCAAGCCCGACCTTCCTGCGTGGACTGGCGAGTGGACACAACACGACCCCCTACAGATACCATTGCGGACCTCTAAAGCGGAACACCTGTCAGCCTTCCGACGACTCAGCCTTGAGAAAGCACCGTCGTGTCTGAAAACACTGGAGCCTTGTGGACACAAGGTGGAGGCACTCACGATGAAAGCTCTTACGGTATCTTATCGGAAGATCCAGTGTTTTGTTTTCGTGTCTCCAGTCGTCAGAAACGACGGCCTGACTTGCCGGCCGCTATCAGGAGGCATGACGTAGGAGTGGATGCCGTGCGGCTTGGGACGCGGCGCCGCGGCGGCATTAATGCTGCATGGCACGGATAGATCCTATCATCCCTGAGAGATTCATGTGGTAGATCCATCAGGGACCACTTTGGTCGCGCCGTGCCTGCATACGACGCCAGGTTGGCGGACTTGGCAAGTTGGTTTAGTGAGGTGCGGTTCCCTTGGTCGTCGATGCCACTGCCGGGTATCTGCTTTGTGGCGGGTAAGGATCGACACTATTCGTGGTTGAAAGGGGTTAAAACTCTGATCGCACCGTCAAGTGGACCTGTGGAGATCGACGTCACCGTGGAGCCGCCTGAGAGCGTTCGAGGATTCCTTGAGGCTGAACAAACCTTCTAGCGTTTAAAAAGTCCCGACGCCATCAACCGTCGACCTGCCGTCACGTCTGGTCTGTGCAGATTTTCACGCAATATGTGGATCGAAAGATCTCAGACCGCCAGGAGAGATTCATGAACCCGCCTCTCGGAGCGAGGAATGACGCCCGGTGCGAGCCTTGGCTGCTGCAGCCTGTTCGATCCTTGAGTAATTGAGAGATTTGTTATTTCCTCGGTGGTGCCGTCACCGCCGTGTCTCGGGAGCTTTCAGGTGATTCCAGGCAGATAGCCGCCGAGGATCGAGATGTCAACGTGCAGTCGGGATGGTAGCCTAGCGACAGTTTGCGAAAACCCCTCAAGGCATGCCGTGAATGGAGACGTGTCACTCTCAGAACGGACCATGATTGATCCTCTATGCCGACAATGGGGTGACATGCCTCAAACCGCCGCCCTTCACATTGACACAGCTCCTTTGAACCGAGGGACCGAGGCTCACCGTTATGCTGCACCAGCGTCAATATCACCATAACGGTGAGATAAGTCGTGGTGATCGCCCCTCAAATCAAGGAGGCCTCCTCATCAGAAGTCACATTCGTAATGCTCTGTCAGCCTGGTCTCAGGAGGAGTCCAAAATCCTCTCATCTGTGCTCAGGCCACGTCCAGCGTGTGGTATTAGATGTCATTGCCCGCTAATCTCTGGTCTCAAACACCACGCCGACGGAGCTGGATAACGTAAGATTTCGCGATTAATCGCTAGTAGTCTGCGCAGTTTACGATGTGAAAAAGGTCTAGTCGGTGTATACAAATCCCTTAACCGACTGCTAAATGCCAGGAGAAGGGCGCAACTAAATGACGCTGTTGCTGGGGTTGGCAGCTAATCCCCCCAAGCCCGGCTCATCGGTCGAGCGCATGCAGTAAACGGCCCTCTATTCGAGAAAAAGAGGACACGTTTCGCCAACTTGAACTCTTTCACGTGGCAAACAGATCAAAGCTATGAAATCCACTGAAGGTAGCTTTCGCCATCGACCAAAATCCGAATGTCGTCGAATATTTATGGGGTTGGCGGAGAACATCGACCCAACAGAGGAGAAGCTAAGCTTTCCGATTTTGCCTCTGGGTAAGCATCGTGGGTTGAATCTGACGATCCCACAAAGATTGCAACTCCCACATTTTCCCCGGGTTTCCTGTTAGCACGATGTTGAAATGGGTCTCACACGGCCACGTGTTGGCGTGCTACGTCTGCATGACATCGGATACCAGTCCACAAATCGTCTCAGGCCGATAAATCCAAGAATCCATGCGCAAGGAGGTCTGATTCTAAACAGCTATATCACAGGAGGAAAATTCTTGCCAATACAGGGACGTGTGCACTGATGAAGCATTGGCATTCTCGAAATGCTTATGTGGTGAAGAGCCACTGTAGTGTTCCCACGTTAATAGGTCACTATTGGAAAATACACGCACCTGTTACGGGTTAGACCTGTTGGTGGTATAGGCCACGGGCCCATACGTCTAATGAATGCAGCTCAATTGAATCTAGACGTTGATTCAATACGCATCCTTTTGGCTCATTTGGACAGCTGCGCGTCGCCACTTACGGCCGCGTAGGAGCTGCCACTAAGCCCCTCTGGGGCCAATCGTAACAGCACCACAAGACAGTAAATATAGTCCTGTCGGAACAAGGCAGATACAGTCACAGTTAGAAAGTGAGTGAACCTGGAGCTGGAACCGGTTTAGTCCTTTCACTTTTCGTTTTCACTTTTCGCCTCGTCTATTTATTTTTGGGGAGGACGGGGCGACATCCGGACGGGCGGCTGTCGCTCCACCCGCTGACTGTCACCTAACGGCTTGACCGACATCCGAAATAATGCTGGCCATCAACAAATTGGAGGGAAAACTAGCATGGGGACGTTGACTCCCGGGCGGAATTCTACCTTTAAAGGGCTCTTGGTGGCTCGCATTGCCATTCTGGGACAGGAAGATGGATCATCGTGAAGCTTCTGACGCTATCCCCATGGGCTGTTACCCCAGACCCCGCGATCCCCCGCCACTCTGTCCCTAGTTCATCTCATTAACAGGCTAATCTGATCAAGCCCGGCTCTTTCGCCTCAAATGGTTGCCCATTCACCAATAGATGTTGCTGCTGAGAGTCGAAGCCGAGGCTATAAGCCCTCATTTGGAGTCCTAGCGGGAACATGCTGAGCGTGGCGGCTCCATTTTCCCCAAACAGAAGTCGCTGGGTTGCCCATACGGACCAAAGAGCCCGCAATTTTCCAACGTTGTCATTATAAAATGGTCTTTCTTCGTTGCCTAGATATGGCAGGTATCCCAGGTATCAAGTTAGCGGAAATCCCCTTCGAATCACGTTTCTTGAACAACAACACACCAAGCAGGATCCAAAAACGCCGAACGATCACTTTCATAAACTCAACCAGCTCACCACTCGAAATTCGACATGCTGTCTCTCAGAGCTCTCATCGCTCTTCCCGTCGTTCTTCAGGGTGTTCGCGCTGCAGGCAACGGTACAAGCAACACATGTCAGCCACAGCCATGCAACGACATCCACGTCTTTGTGGTTCGCGGAACAAATGAAGCTTATCCGGGCATCTCCCTGCCTGTCCCCGAAGCCATCTGTGACGATTGGGATGACTGTGGCTGGTCCAGCGTTCGGTATCCCGCCAGCTTCCGCCCTGATTACTGCTCCTCAGTGGAGGCAGGTGTAGCCAGCTTGAGCAAGACCGTTGGCGAATACAGCGAGCGATGCCCCGAGTCTAAGCTCGTGTTGACGGGCTTTTCCCAAGGCGGGCACATTGTGGGCGATTATCTCGGTGGCGGTGGCGGGCCGATCTCGGGCTGTGAGCAAGAAGCCAGCCCTGCTCTGGACCCTGAGTCTGCTGTTGGACAACAAAGTGGGTTCTTCAACCAGCAGAACCATCATACACAGACTAACTTTCTAGTCATTGCCGCGCTGATGTGGGGATCTCCTCGCCATTCGGCCAATCAGACGTATAACGTCCTCGTTGGTGAAAGGTTTCAATCTGTAAGTGGCCGTGGGAGGCGTCCAGTGCTTACGAACGGGGACTTGCATTAACACACGACAGGGAGCTCCCAGAGAAGGAGAGCAGCTGAAATCTCTTAATCTGTGGTCAGATAAGCTGCGTGACTACTGCAACATGGACGACCCTGCCTGTGCCAAAGGCACCAGCTGGACCGCCCACGAGAACTACTTTGAGCTCTACCATGACGATGCCGCACAGTTTGTCAAGTTTCAGGTCTGTTAATGGCTGGCTGGCATGTGCCATAGAAAGCGAATAAATTATGAGAGCCTGTATCAGACTTGAAGAGTTTTCCTTGCATGAGCACTGCATGTCTACCTTGAGTATGTGAGCGTGACAATAATGTCATGTTCGTTCTCAGCCGTAATCAAAGCTATAGTGACATTGTCACAAGAAGCTCCAGGAATAGAGACTACCAGTCTAATTTTAACCCCGGGAAGCCCAGAAATGGTATAGGATGAGCAATTGTGTTAAAAGACTAATTGACCTACAAACAGAGCAGCTTGGACCAGAGGGCATATCACCTTTTCTCTGATGCCACCCTCATCACAAGCACCTTCCATCTACTTCCAAGCATTAGCATTAAGATTAGAACTGTTTCCCCAGGAGTCAACCCCTCCCTCAGGCACAAGACGAAGTGGCCTTCGCAACGGCTCACGTACAAAGCCGAAGACCAACCTGACTGGGATTTAATAGGGAACAAACATTACTCGTGTCATAAGTCTATCTTGAACAAGTATTTACAGGAAACCCTTAAGCCACCCAAACAAAGAAAAATGTAGAAATTTGGACCTCTCACAGTCCCCGCGTAGGCTCAGCCAGACCTGCCGCAATCGTCGACCCCGGCGTGGCCTCATCAACATACACTTCAACATCCGCCACCGCAGAGGCAACGGCCTCACTCACGAGTGGCAGAGACAGCGCAGGCAGCTGCTTCAGTGCCGCAATGTCCACATTGTCCCAGTCGACGTTGTCGACGTCACCAGGCAGAATCTCCTCGTATGCGACGCCGTCGTCGTCCACATAAGACCTCCTCTGAAGCTGTCCCGTAATCTCGGATCCCGGCGCTGTGCATGTCTCAGGAGACGTGGTGGTGCTGTAGATGGCGTCGGGGCTGAGAAGTGAGCGTGGGGCGATGAGGGGGCGGTTCCCGTGTCGCCGTGACTTGGTCTTGCCGCTGGTGACGGCGTTGGGAGGGGCCATGCTGTAGAGGACTGTGTTGATCGCGGCCTGGGGGTGGTTCCTGTACCACCGGTCGTCGGTGAGAAGCGCGTAGCCGGGGTCGTTCGGGAGCAGGAGACTCGGCCAGCACGGGTTGTCCCAGAGGCCGTCGTCGCGTAGGACGCCGTTGGCGGTGTGCTCCCAGTGCTTGATTTCGAAGACGGCGTTGGGGACCTTGACGCCCACGCTGGTAATAAATGTTGTCGTTCCACCCTTGGTCACCTTGTCGACCTTTTGGTCGGTCGTGGTGGCGGCACCGGGCCTCGTCTCCGTCTTGCCACCCTTTTTGTTCTTAAACTCGTCGTGCTTCTGGCAAAACTGCTTCCACATGTCGCCGGCCCGGCCGTTCTCATCTTTAGGGACAAGGCGGATAAGCTGGCCCGCTTTCTTGAGCGGGCTCGCGGAATTCTGGGACCAGAACATGCGCGGAGGCCACTCATCCCTTTCGCAGAGCGGTTCTTCCGTCCATTCCTTGCCCCATTCCCACGCGTGCTGGGCCGTCTGGGGGAAGCCGCCGGCGCGCGAGCCGAACCAGCCCCAGTCGTCCGTTGCCTTGCCGTGCTTGCTGGTGTCAGCGGTCGCCCAGCACGTCCACCGGACCATGTCGGGTGTGTTGGTGTGCACGCTCATAACGGAGCTGTAGTGGTAGCAGGCCTGCGTCCAAGCGCCCTTGCAAGTAATATCCGGCGTGGTCATGAATGTTGATGTGCTGGTCGTGGTGGTCTCGTGTTTCTCGGTCGCCGGGCAGTTGTTCGGCGCTCTCTTCTGCAGAAGGGCGGTGACTTCGGTACGGTGAACCTCGTAGACTTCGACAGGTGTGAACGCAAGATGCGGAACATCGCGTGGCTCTAGAGGGCTGAACTGATCGAGATGGAAGATGTCCCGCGTATTCTTCTTGTTGCACATGTTGGGCTCGTCGTCATCTTTACCGCCGTCCTGGCGACAGTTGCCGAGGACCTTTTGCAGCGAGTCATCGTGTTTCTTGAAGGTCGCGCCCATCTTGGAGACGCCGGCCTTGGTCTGTCCGCGCCTGGCGGCGCCCAGGTCGATGAAGTCCCTGGGCTTGCGCACGCGACCGGCGCTCAGCAGCGCCATGATCGCCATGGCCGCGTTCTCCGGGTTGCCGACGACATCCGCGATGCTGAAGGCCGTGTTTCCCAGCAAGCCGCCGAGGGCGATCATGCGCGCGATAGTAGCCGCGCCGGCCGCCATGGCGGCGAACTGGCCGACAAAGGGGATGAAGAAAAGGAGAGCGGATATGATGTTAAGGATGAGGTTCTTCCTCTCTTCCTCGATGATCTCGCCACCTGTCTTTTTGGCCTCTTCCATCGAGGTGATGGCCTGCGCCAGGAAGAAAATGGGCACTGAGACAACCTGCAGCACGTCGGCGTTGCCACCTTCCCAGATGCCGGCGACGATGTCGAAGAAACGAGAGGAAATATCGGTGCGGATCGTGTCCAGGTTGCTTTGAACATCCTTGATGATGTCCTTGGGGTTGGGGATCTCGAAATCCTTCTTCAGAGTGGGCAGGCCCGTGACCGAGAGGATGTACGTCAAAGCCGGACAGGTCTGACCAGGGGGAGGCAGCGGCTGGCAGTTCGAGCCAGGCGCCGTGTTCTGCTTGTACTCGCCGTTCAAGTCAACCCAGTCCTCGATAATACCTGTCTCATCCGCGAGAGCCTCGTAGAAACCGTCCGAGTCACGGATCGTGATCTTGACGCTCATGACGCCCTTGAGGTAGGCACCGCTCAGCCTATCCCGGACCATCTGGTCGCAGGGCCCATTAAAGTTACGCTTCGAGTCGTCGAGATCCTTAAAGTCGCAGTCAAACCACTGCGCGTACTTGCCGTCGCGCCAGTGACCAAACTTGAACATAGCCGCCTCGGCGTTCTCCTTCATGACGCGCTGGTAGGCCGCGAAGTTCTTATCATAGCCGTTGTCGACGTTCTCGTAGTCCTTGAGTGACTTGTCAAGCATCTTCTCGAGGATGTTGAGGGCGAGCACCGGCTTGCAGTCGTCGGCAACGCTGTCATCGTTGAAAAGCGCCTCCATGTCTGTGTACTCCTTGCTCAGGGGACAGTTCTTGCCGCCCGACATGTTGGTGTCGTCCTCGTCGCCATCACCGATGCCGCTGTCGCCGTAGTCCTGGTCGAGATCGACGGCCCAGTCGGAGACGCCACCAAAGTTGAGGCCCTTGTACAGGTCGATGCGGCTTTTCTTGGTGTCATCGTTCATCCAGGCCACCCACTCGGTGTCGCTGTACACGATGATATCCGAATCCGACTCCTTGTCGTGCCATTGCTTGGCGCCGAGCAGGTCCTTGTTCCAAAGGATCTCGCGAATCTCAGCTGACGAAATGTAGCCGCCCGTATCTGTGCAAGGCCCCGGCATAGCGTCTGACCTGCTCCTAGTGCCGGTGAAGGTGCACATGGGACCCGTGCAGCCTGACTTGCCCATCTTGAAGCTACGACCGTAGCTAGCGATACCGACAAACACCTTGTACGACGGAACGCCGGCCTTGGTGACCATGGCCAGGGACGTCATGGTCTCTGTGAGGTTGATGTGCGACCGGAGACAGTCGCCGTTGGGGCAGCCAGTACTTGACCACTTGTTTCCGTGATCCCACTGGCCGTGAAGGTCGTAGGTCATGTAGACGATGTAGTCGACGACAGTAGCGATGTCCTTGATGGGAAAGCCTTTGAGGTACCAGTACGAGGCTGGTGCGGCAATAGAGACGGACTTGCTCGGCAACCGACGCTTGACCAGCTTGAGGAACTCGAGGTAGTCTTTGCCCTCCAGGGGGTCCGCGGACGGAATGCCGGGGAGATCCTCAGCGGCCGGATACTCCCAGTCAAAGTCGATACCGTCGAGGCCGTGCTCGTTGACGAAGCTAACCACGTTGGCGGCAAACTTGGCGCGGTTGGCGGGCTTGACGGCCTCGCGGAAGATGGTGTAGGTTGGGGCTTCCGCCGAGAAGGCCCAACCGCCTAGGGAGATGATCCTCTTGATGCCCGTCATCTTCTTCATCATGTCAAACTGGGTCTTGAGCTTGCTGACGTCGATCGTGAAATCGTTGGGCGTGACGTCCGGGAAGGAAAAGTGAATGTGAGTGTACTTCTTAGTGTCAATGTCTGTCACGTCCATGTGTAGACACGGGCGGTTCTTGTTCCAAGCTTCAAAGTAGGCAATGTGTGAGAATGAAGCCGGGCCCTTGTCATTGTTGGTAATGTTCATGCCGCAGTTGGAAATGCAACCATTCTTGCCAGGGAGGGATGTGCCGGGAGCGCCCGTCTTGGCCGGGTTCTCGACGCAAAAGTCGTTGTCCATGCCGCACTGGCCCCAGACGTTACAGCAGACATTGAGGGGGCACGGGTTCATGTCAGCGAGGTCCTTGTTGCCGCGGGGCTCGCCGTTGAGCTTTTGGGGGCCGCAGATGGCGTTGGAGATGGGGTTGGGCATAGGGGGCTTGCCCTTGGAAAGACAAATCTTTTGCCCGGGCTGAAGGTTATCGCAGCCAGCGAAGCCCCAAGTGTCGTTGTTAAACGCTTCAACTTCCTTAACAGTCAGGTAGTTGGCGTCGGCAATATCCCAGCACCCGTCGTCTTCCTTGATATCGATGGAGTGGCAGTTGCCGTCTGCATCAGCCTTGGGGCGGACTGACCGAGGTTAGCGAGTGGGTTCAAGTGATGTCAGAAGATCGCAGGCACAACTTACAGTCTGGCACGTCTCCAGTAGAGCAGCAAACGTGCTGCCTTGGCTTGAGCTTGTTGCAAAAGTTGTCGCCCTTGTTGTAGTTCATGAACTGCGTCAGACTGATGCCGCAGCGCTGCGCCAAATCTGGGCAAAGGTCGCCCTCAAAGACCTCCTGAGAGCGGCAGTCGGCCCTGCGATGCAGACTAGGAGCGTCGTTGGAAGAGCTCGAAGGGGAGGTAGAGTTTGAGGTCGAATTGCCCAGGTTCTTAATGTGCCAAAAGTCAATATCGGCCTCGAGCCAAACGGCACTCGTGTCCGCACCCTCGAGACACTTGGCTTCGCTCCAGCCGGCGAGGGCATCTTGAACCGACGTCATGTTGCCCTGGGAGTCGGCGATGACTCCGAAGCCCCAAGAAGATGAAAGAGACCCTCTGCAGTTCTGAGCAGCGAAGCGACCGGCCTCAAACGCATGCTTGTCTTTGATCACGGTGGCAAGCTGTTCAACCACGGGGGAGACGCTCTCTCGTTCGACTGCGTATCCAACGAACAGGCCTGCAATAGAATATCGGACCTTGGAAAAGATGATGGTGCGTTGGCAGTTGTGCTCGTCGGCAAGGTAGGCCTTGATGTTGGCGAGCGCCAGAGCGGTGTCGTCGATCTTGCCCCAGGCGACCTCGCTCGCCGAGGAGGGGAGCCACTCGTGATAGTAGAGTTCCGTCTTGTTGGAAGACTTTTCCATGTCAGAGGCGCAGCCGGCCTCCTTTTCGTCAACTGCTCGCTTCTCAGGGGCGCCAAAGGTGAAGGGGACGGGATCGTACTCCGGAGCCTGCGTCGTGTCCTCCTCGGACGTTGTGCAGGCGCGGATGGTGATGTGCTTCTCGGGGTCGTCAAGGCGGGTCTTCAACATGGTGCTGAAGAGCAGCGGCTCCTCGCAGCGGTCGAGTGCATCGACGCCATGAAGATAGGTCCAGTTGAGAGGGTTTGGACCAGAAATGCTACAGCGGATAGGGCATGGGTTGATTGGGCTGACCACCTCTTCCGGGTTCTCCTGAGCAAAGCCGGGGGTGGCAAAGCTCAGAAGACCGACGGCAGTCAGGAGAATGTGCTGCCACATTCTCAAAAAGGGTAAGACGGGCAGTATAACGAGTGTGATGTTGTAAGGTTGTTACGAACGAATGGATGAATGAGCGAGAGACGAAAGTGAGATCATAGAGAAAAAGCCAACACTGGCTGGTCACCTAGTCTAAGGTTGATGGCCCAAGAGTTGAAGACGAGAGGACTGGGAATCGAGTGAAGAGAAATACAATTCCATCACGGGAACGACACTCAGAGACTCAGCCCGGTCTCCCGATCTTGGGGGCCACGAAAAATTCTCGTGGCATCAGATTAGCCAGGCCCGGCCGTGCAGGTCAGGCTGACAGTTGCATGGCTAGATCCGGGCTGTGATTGTCTTGGCAAGACGGGAGAATGAAACCCTTGAAGCTCAGTAACGTTCGGTCCGAGATTCTGCCCCTTGTGAAGGATCGTGGAGGACTCTTCTCATTAACCCACACATGGATGGCTCAGGCCTGGCCCGCAGAGGGGCGAGGGATCTCCACCGGCAGTGGTACCCTCGGCAGTACCCCTGAAGAGAATCTTCTCAATTAGGCAACTCGCTTCGGCAGGATCACGACCCCCGGTGAGCTTAATGGATGAGCCAGAAATCACCCCCTGCAAGCAGTTTATTTCTCGCCGCCGAAGGATTTGATGAAGATTCGGCGGTCGGTCGCGACCGGCCTCATCGCGTTGTCGGAGAATCCGGGTTGCTGATCACCATTGAGATTTGCAGCCACCCGCCGCCTCCCCCATTCTTCAACTCCTTTACGGCCTGTCTTTCTCTCTGCTGCTCTCAGTGATTGACAATCTTCAACGCCGCAAAGTCGTCGAACTGCCCGTTTGTTTCGTCACTTACAGCCAAAGATGAGGCTCCCCTTCTTCCTCGCCCTGGCGCTCAGCCCAGCCCCAATCCTCGCGTCCCTCAACGCCTACGAGATCCTTATGTTCTTCGACATGTACCGCGCAGACTACGAGAAGAGCTCGACCGACGTCAAGATCGCCAAGGGGTGCAAAGACTGCAACTTTGAGGAGTTCGTGCTCCACATCGACCGCCTCAAGCTCATCAGCAGCGTCGATGGCCGCATCAGCGACCAGATGAACCCGGACGTCGAAGAGGTAGAGGGCTGGGAGACGAGGGACAGCTTCGTGTACGATGCGAAGAAGCTCCTCGGCGGTCTCTGGCGCGACGAAGACGCCAACTCGCGTCCCGGCCACCCGACGGTGGTCGAGCGCCTCGTCGACCGCATATCCGAGATCCGCGAGGGTGGCGACCCCAGCCGCCTCGCAAAGATCACCGAGGCCATGGAGTATGCCCACTACAGCCGGCGCAGCGCCCAGGCTAAGGACATGCTGAGCTTCATCAACGGGCGGCTCAGCAAGGAGCGGCTCGGCACGGCCAAGACGCAGACCATCGACTTCATCGGCGGGGGTTTCGACGAGTTCGACTCGACGGCCACCATTGAGTCTGTGCAGAAGACCAAGCGCGGGGCCATGCGCAACGAGATTGTCGCCATCGCCAAGGACATCAACAACGGCAACGTCAACACCAACAGCAAGAGGGATCTCGAGGTCAGTCACCTGCAGAAGCGGGCCTTCGGAGACGGCATGGCGGTCATGTCCTTGCAGAGGGGCCTCGACACTTTGAGGATGCCCGCTCGTAAGAAGTGCTAGCCGCTGATGCTAGTCGAGGGCAGAGGGGGGCTGTGGGTTGAAGGATTGAGGCTAGAAGGGAGATGACGATAATTCACGCAGGGTCTGGGGGGCAGTTAGTTCTCACTTAGTTCACACTTGCTATTGTTTCCTTGAGTCAAATGTAACTTTGTAATTCTTTTCCGCATGTTCAAGGCCGCCCCTTACCACTTTCGTCCTACCGTCCGCCCTCTGCTTGAGCCGTTCGGCACCGACCCTAGTCACTGCATCGTGAGCCGAGGCTGTCCATGTCAACCTGCATGCTCGAGTGGGACCACTCTAATTCATTATCAGATGGGAATCATGAAAATTGCCGCGTTCTGTTATAGGATTTAGCCGAGCCGCCTTTGGGGGCGGGCCGTTGAAGACCCAGGCCGTTGTGCTAATGCAGGTTCATCCGGTAGCTTATTGGAGTAGACTCTAGAGCCTTTTAGGGCTGACATGAAGGGGTTGCACAGCCCGCGAGCTTGATCACTGATGCGACGTGGGACGGTGCTCGGGCGCCGAGGCCAAGCGATCCGGACCCGCCGCAGGGCCGCGCCGTGGCCGTTCAGGGGTGCCATCCAGGGGTGTCGTCAGGGGTTCGTTCAGGGGTTGGAGAAAAGCTCACGGGAAGATGGCACTAGAACGCGGAGACCAGATCGTCTGGGCAACTCTATTCCGTCGGCAAGAGGGTCTGGAAGACATAGCCCTGGCGGATCCGGGTGTCGTCTGACTTTGGTGAGGTCCCTTTTCGCTGCAGCTTTGAGCCGGAATATCGCTCGTCGTAAGATTGGAGAGGCGAAAGAGCGGAAGGAGCTGAATGCTGGATGCTGGATGCATGTGACTTGAGATTTTTTTTTCCCACTCTCGCGGCCTTCATTTCTTGGCCGGATTTTTCTCGAGAGTGTCGAGGGTGAAGCTCACGATAAAAGGCCTGCCTCGGCCGGGACAGCACTTACAAGAGAGGAAGCTCAGGCCAAGCGACTCAGCACTATCTTTCTCACACACTCGCTTCTTCTTGTTCACCTTGTGCCATGGTTCTCTCCGTTCTCGGCCACCTGGCCACCGCCGCCGCCGCGGCTCAGCTCCTCGGCCTCTCTGGTCAGGCATCTGCTGCCGCTTTCCGTCTCCAAGAGAGAGCCGGCGAGGAGCCCGGTCTGCCTTTTGATCCGGCCACCACCTCGCATTGCTCGTGGTGGCTCGACCACGATGGCTCTCAGACGTGCCAGGAGATCCTCGACTTCAACTGGATCAAGCTGAGCGACTTCCGCCGCTGGGTAAGTACCGATCGTAATCCAGTGTTCAAGTCTACAAGCTCACCCTTTCTAGAACCCTTCCGTTGGCTCTGACTGCGGCGGCTTGGCCTCCGGGAAAAGCTACTGTGTGGAGGCCTGGGGTGAACCTGCTCCCCCCCCTGAGCCGTCTACCACCTCAACCACCACCACGGCTCAGGTCATCACCACCACCACAGCCGCCCCCACGACGACGAAGCCGCCAACGACCATCATCACCACTACCTCCACCACCACCACAGCTGGCAACGGCGTCGAGACCCCGGCTCCTGTCCATGCCGGCATTGTGAAGAACTGCAACAAGTTCCACCTGGTCGAGTCTGGTGACACATGTGGCGTCATCGCCCAGAAGTACGGCCTCCGTACCGCCGACGTGGTCTCGTACAACGGCCTCAACAGCGGTTGCACCAACCTCTGGGGCGATACCTACGCCTGTGTTGGTCTCATCGGCGGTTCTCCCACTGTCCCGCAGACCACCACCACCACGTCCGTCGGAAACGGCGTCGCCACCCCCGCGCCTGTTCAGAACGGCATCGTGAAGAACTGCAACAAGTTCCACTTCGTTGAGTCTGGCGACACCTGCGCCGTTATTGCCCAGAAATACGGTCTCCGGACTGCGGACATCGTCTCGTGGAACGGCCTCAACAGCGGCTGCACCAACATCTGGGGTGACACCTATGCCTGTGTCGGTCTCATCGGTGGTTCGACGCCAGTGACGACCACCAAGCCGGCGACGACCACCACCACGGCCGGCAACGGTGTGTCGACCCCGGCGCCTGTCCACAACGGCATCGTGAAGAACTGTAACAAGTTCCACATGGTCCAGGGCGGCGAGACATGCGCCGTGATCGCCCAGAAGTACAATGTCCGCGTGGCTGACGTCGTGTCCTGGAACGGCCTGAACAGCGGCTGCACCAACATCTGGAGCGACACGTACGCCTGTATCGGTCTGATCGGCGGCTCGACACCCGTGACGACCACCAAGCCGCCTACGACGACGACCGCGGGCAACGGCGTGGCGACGCCGACCCCCGTGCAGGGTGCCATCGTGAAGAACTGCAACAAGTTCCACATGGTCAAGGGCGGCGAGACGTGTGCCGTGATCGCGCAAAAGTACAACATCAGGACGGCCGACGTCGTCTCTTGGAACGGCCTCAACAGCGGCTGCACCAACATCTGGTCCGACACGTACGCCTGCGTCGGTCTCATCGGACAGACGACGCCGCCGCCCACCACGACCAAGCCCCCGACGGGCCCCGTCACCCCCTCGCCCATCCAGGCCGGCATGGTCAAGGGCTGCACCAAGTGGCACTTCATCGGCGGCACGACGACCTGCAACCAGGTGCTGAGCTACCAGAAGATCACCCTGGCTCAGTTCTTCAAGTGGAACCCCGCGGTCAAGGCCGACTGCAGCGGCCTGTGGAAGGACACGCACGCCTGCGTCGCCGGGCCCTGAAGGAGCATGTACGCCTCCGTGAACTAATCCTAATGTCTACAAACTATTCTTCTAACCCACCGCGTGATACTATACCAGTAATATAAAGGGGTTCTCTCATAAAGGTCTTGTAGTTGCAAGCTGATCTGCTGCATGTTGTGCCAGGTTGGCGTCATGTCGTGATGTGATGTTCGTTTATCGTTTTCTCAGCGGAAGTGGCTTGAGCACTAAAAGTCCCCGCCGACCGTAGCCGCTCAGGGCCACTCTACAGGGCCTAGCCCCTAACGGCGATGGCGGGAATACCCTAGTTCGCCCCCCACTGCACTAGCGGGGGTGACGATCAAGCCCCCTGGCTCCTAAAATCTAGACCCGGGGTGCCTGAGTTCGCCCCCTGGCCATCCTGTCATGCCCTACAGCTCAACTTATAAGCAAACCAAGCCACCTGTTGAGATCCCCACCACCACTAGCCAGCGCCTCATGCTCCATCACCACCTCCGCATACCGCTTCACTCTGACCACCTCTGACCACCTACCATGGCCTTCAATCAAGACGAGTTCGTCAGCCTTCTGACGGACTACTACGAGTTCTGCAACCGCGTGTACTGGAGCCACACCACCGTCGCGCGCGCCCCCGCCGGCGGATGGCCGTCCATCAACCAGGAGACCATGGCCAACCTCGAGAAGAACGACACCGCCGTTGAGCTCCTCCGCCGCCTGCCCTACGTCGACTTTGACGAGGACTGGGCTTCCGACGCGCCCAACGTCATGAACAAGACCAACCTGGTCGACTACCGCAGCGAGATGATCCAGACCAAGATCCGCGAGCGCCGCATCGAGACGTATGCCGAGCCCGCCCTCGACGGAAACGGGCCCCTGCCGCCGTCCTGCGTCTGCTTCGCCGTCAGCGAGGGCCGCAACGGCTACAACCTCGTCGTCGACACGGCCGACGGCATCGTCTACTGGTGCGAGCCCAACGGAGAGCACGACGAGCCCGGCACGGAGCTCAACGACGTCGTCGAGCAGAGGTACGGCGACGACGAGGCCCAGAGCTGGCGCGTCGGCGGCGTCAACGCCTACCGCCCGGACGACTTCTTCGCGCTCTGCAAGCAGAGGTTCCGAGAGCTGCGCTGGATCGGCATCGACACGTGCAACGTCGACTCGCTCCGCATGGACTGTGAGTGGAGCGACGACTACGAGGATCACATGATCATGGTCAGGCGGATGGAACGGGCGGGCTGGCCTGGTGATGGGGAAGGCCGCGGATGGGATCGGGCCCGGTTCGAGGCCTCGCTCTACGAGGAGGAGTAGGGGCCGGCAGGTCGTTTGCGCATCGGTAGCAATACTTCGCCAGTGGGTTTGCACTTCCGCATCTTCGATGTTTCCGGGGGCGCGCAAAAATCAATGTTGAGAAATTCTGCTTCGGCCCCAAGACCAGCCGGGGAGGAATGAAGGTCATGTTAAATTATGATACGGATTTCGCAATGTGAGGCCCTGACCAGGTGAAATAAAGTAGCTTTTTACTGTGATATCTACGGCGAGGTTTCAATTTCCTCGAGACACAGTTCCAAGAGATCACTAACAACAGCTGCCGCTCTACACGGCTGTCTCTCACCGTTGTTGAAGCTCATTTCAACATGAATCAACGCTGATAGTACGTGACGAGGTTGGCCGGGACTTGTCGGCTTTTATGGGGGAGGCAAGTATGTTATGACTCCCCTTCCCTTATTTAGACCTCACTTGTATTCCAGAGTGAGCTTTATGGTTGAACCCATCCAAAACTCTACTTAAGTAAGCTTGAACGTCAATGGGACTGTACATGGCTCGTCAATCGCCGAACCACTTGGAATCACTATCACGAGCATTAGGCCCGGTGCTGGACACGGAAGCCGTTATTTACTCAAGTGTCGGTTGCCGCGAACAGTCCGATGACCAAAGCCTAGTCAGCCGTTTCTAATGCAGCACTAGATTCGAGAGTAATCGCACTTTGTCATGTCAAGCACAGACTAGTCCTGATTCTGGCCGGGCTCATCAACGACAACCCTGAGGCCATCTCAACGGACTCTGAGAATAGCTCGAGAACCACGTCATCCAGCTGTACCAGTGCTCCTCTCTCTCTCTCAGGCGCGGGGCGTTGCTTCCACTAGCGCAGGAGCGTCGCCGTCTTGTTCAAGTCCATGGTCGTATCGGACGACTGGGGCGGCAAACGCGGTGACACGAAGAACGCCGAGGTCACTGTCCGGAGTGACTCGGAGCAGTACAGCCGTAGAATACCAGAGCCCATCTGGAACGCATGGCCGCCGCCACGGGGTGCCAGCATGCCGAGCTGCTAGGCGCAACCTCGGCCATGATTAGTTCATGCTTGGAAGCTCAGGAGGCGTATCGTTGCGACGCTGCATAGAACCGGGGCTGGTGACTAGGTTACATGCATGCAATTTTGAGGTCATTGCCAAGGTCTGAATGGGGCCAGCACCCTATTGTTAGACATGCGGTGTTCAAAGGTGTATTTGATGCCCGAAGATCATCGGAGTGGATAGGCAATACGCGGAACACGAGGTTGACGGAGGATTTGCGGGGCAATGCCTTTGATTGTAGGATTGGAGGATTGGAAGAAGGGCTGAGGCTCCCCAAGCCCAACATGCCCCGCATCCTTCGCGCTAGGCAGAAGATGTCTTCGGAAACCTTAAGCTGTCTCGAAACATATGTCTACGATCAAGGACATGATCGACAGAGTTACTAGAATAAGTGTTGCCTAAATGCCGAAACCAGAAACATCTTAGAAGATCCATACAATTACCGCTTCAGTCTATATTCAGCACGCTTTCATAGTCCTAGATCCTTGTTTCCACGACGACGTTAAACGAGTATAGCTTGTCGAGTCAGTCGATGAGAGCTCATCCTGCTGCCTTGCGCGCCTCATCTTGACCCGTTTGAGCTTGGCTGATGTCTTACAGTCTGTCGTACGTGCGCTCTCGAAATAAACATTGAGCTCTGTGGTACGTAGTGCCAAGTATCAAGAGCAGACCGAACCTGTATTGCACCAGGCAGAGTAGTCAGCCTGTTGAGAATTGTATATATAGTCCTGCTTCTGTCCTAACCTCTACCTCAACCTACCTCAACCAACCAACAAGATCAAACTTCCATCTGTCTTCTGAGTACCATATACTCAACAACACCTCTCCAGATTATCTCGGCAAACAGATATCCCAGAGCACCTACCTTTACCCTGCACTAAACTTTCACCACCCTAAACCGTTCATCATGAAGTTCGACATGCTCTCAACCGTCACCATCACCATGGCGACTCTCCTCCCAGCCGCTACCGCCAATTTCGACATCTACGCTGCCGGCTCCAACACCAACGGCATTGGCGGGGGCGAAGTCTGGGGATACCAAATCTACGACACCCCTCCCGGCTGCAGCGATGTCCTCGACTGGCAGTGGGCCGATAAGGACGACGTCAGCAAAGGCAAGGGCATCCGCTGCGAGGGGGATTGCGGCGCCCAGACATCTGGCATCAACCCTTCCAATGTCGACAGGCTTGAGATGAACTTTGGCTATTACCATTGGAGTAAGTCACTCCAGCCACCCGCAAATGCCATTTGCGCCGGTCACTTCGATACGGGACTAACACATGTTTGCTAGCCATCTACAAGGATCGCGGATTCGGTTTTTACAACAAGAAGGGAGGGAAAGTAGGCAACTGTATGCCATATGAAGGGCACGACTTCAGCTGTGGGAGCACTTCTGGACGAACCGTTGGTCAACGAAAGTTCCGTTGCCTGGTGGACACGGTTAACGCCGACGACATCAATGAAAGCAGGCCTTCGTAAGGCATTACTGATTCCTCTGCCGGCGCACATAAGGACGTCCAAGATGTGGCGTATGCGATCTTGAAATCACAGGCCTCATATCGCGCTGCATCTATAGCGTGGTCCTCCGATCACTCCTTTACTGCGCGTGTGAGCCACGGGCAATATATATTTGTTTTTCAAATTACCTATGCACTATGCGACAACAGTTTTTACTTCGTGACCGGGCATAGTGTGCAGTGGAAGTAGAAATTGCAATTTCTCATGCTACTGCTGCCATCTTGTTGACGTGTTTGGTGTGATTCAGATCTCCAACTTCAAAGGTGGCCCCGGCCGCATGTCAAATCTACGTAGACAGTTCCTAGCGCAGGAATCTAGCAGCCATAAAGATTGAGCCTCTAGAACTTGCTACGCACCCATGCCGTGTTGTGCGCATCACCAAGAGCGAGGCCACAAGCGGCTCAAGGCGGCCCATTATTTCAGGGTGACAGGGACTTTGGTCGAAGGGGTAGAAACTAAACCACTTGGGGTATGAGAAGAGAGCCCTAGCAATCCGACACAGGAAAACGTTTATGTTGTGCAGAAATCGATCAAAAACCCCTACGAAGCGCGAGAGCCGATAAACTGCAAGATGGCAAGAGGGATAGCAAGACACCCATCCTAACGACAACGGGGATATGACCCAGCTGAACCCACATATCTCCCAATGACTCAAGAGCGCCCTCCGCCGCCTACTACTCCCGATAACCCACGTCACCGATTCAAAACCTCACAAACTCGAGACAGCCTCTTATACCCATCATGGCCTACGATCGAGACGAGTTCATCCGTCTTTTGACAGACTATTACGAGTTCTGCGACCGCACCTTCTGGACTGGCACCATCGTACAGGTTCCTCCTGGTGGCTGGCCTACCATCAACCAGGAAACCTTGGCCGATCTCAAGAGGAACGACACGGTTATTGATCTCCTGCGTCACATCCCCTACGTCGACATGCCGGGGGATGATCTCACCAGTGCACCCCTCGTCGCGATCGACACGCCCATTACCGACTATCGTAGTAGCATAATACAGAAAAAGATCCGAGAGGGCTACATCGAAGGTCTCGTCGCGCCCATCACCGGCCAAGACCCCGCGATTCCACCTTCGTGCGCCGGCATCGCTATCTGCAGGAGTAGGAATGGTTACGAGGTCATTCTGGATACCGACGATGGCTACATTTATTGGGGTGATCCGATTGGACCGCACGATGAGCCTGCGCCTGAGCTGAACAACACTCTAGAACGGTTCAAGGGCGACAAGGCAAATGAGTGGCGGCGTTTTGGTTTCAACGTGTATACTCCTGCCGACTTCTTCGCGATCTGTAAGGAGCGTTTCCGAGACATGAGCTGGATTGGCCTTGGCACGTGTACCATGTCATCAATGAGGAGGGATATGAATTGGGAATACGAATCTGAACCTGACTCTGATTCTGACCCTGAAGATGACTTCAGTCATAACAAACTAGCTAGGAAGATGAAGAAAGCGGGCTGGCCTGGCGACGGTGAGGGGCGGGACTGGGACCGGGCCAAGTTTGAGAGACTTGTCGACCAGGGGAATGACGAGGAAGAGTGAGCGCACAAGTCTAGACGTTTTTTCGACATATACTAGGCTAAAATGAACACTTCATGTGATACGGACAGACAGTGGATAGGTTGAAAAGATTGGTTATCTTGGCTTTGCAACTGAGGTAGGCGATGGGACCAGTACTTAAAACAAAGCAAACATGCAACAAACACTTTGTAGCATCGCGCAAGCGAGTCCAGATAAAGAAAGAACAAGGTTTGTTCTGGTAATATCCTGCTGTCCGAGTCTGCAACCAACACCAGCAGATCAGGTACAAGTCATTGAGTTTGATATTTGTCAAAGTCCCAGCATCGTCAAGCCACGGTCTTGTTCAAGGCACGATAAATATCGCCCAGGCCGCAGCCTCTGGAGCCTGCCAACTTGACAAACCCGACCATCAGCTCATTAGAACAAACGAACCGCAACGACCAAAGAATTGCAAGGAAACCACTACCAGCCAGTCCAACCGCTACCATGTGTCGCACTTTTACTCGTGAGACCCACTGTGGTAGGTGTGGCGTTGTGTCTATAATCGAGAACTTTCTTTTAGAATGTCCTTTCGTGCTATCGAAAGAGACACGATGCACTGGCCGCGGCCATGTGAAGGCCATGGGGGGGTGCAGGCCCATCTACAAGGAGGTCAAGGAATGTAAGTGCGGCAAGACCATCATGGATAAGATTCGCGGGGCGCTGACCAGCAAGAAGTGAGAGGAGCTAGTTCAACATAGACTCGGTATCCTGGCTGCGTGGTTGAGTACCTTGGTTTTGTAGACCCCAGATACGAGACAACACGTGCAAATGAAAAGCTTCCGAAGTATCGTCACCAAAGACTGATCTTAATTGACTGAGAATGATGTCATCGAAATGTGAACCTTTCAAGTCTTGGGTTCCTAAGCATGTGTGGTGTTGCAAGCTTGATAAGACCGATCCTGCATTGCCGTCGAGCGTTTACGATGACTCAAACCGAGTTGCATCTGACAGGTAACGTGATAGGTTACATGATACATCAACCCGAATGGTGCTGACATGCCGAGAGCGCTAGCTACATGTAGGACCAAGGGCGCGCCAGATTAGACTACGAAGTCAAGTGAGGGGAAATGAACACCAGGCAAGAAATGACTACGTGGATTCAAACTATACCAGTCAGTAACCACCTGGCACCCCGATCGTCTGTCATGTATGAGACCTTAAGCTAAGGTATCTCCCTAGCGACATCATACAGCTGCTGTCTACCGAACGTAACAAAACCGACCATCGGGAAGCCATGGCAGACATGAAGACCAACCTTTCCAGCCGCGGCAAAGTGTTTGCCGACCCAGCCAACAAGTCGCCCATGGCCGATGTAACTGCTGATCTGTGGCATCCTGAATCCAACCCGGGAGGGTATATCAGTCTTGGTGTCGCGGAAAATGTATGACAACATGAGAGATGGGATTGAACATTCACTGACATGTGTATAGATGTTGATGCACGAAGAGATCACATCCTTCATCAATCGAAATGTTTGTAATTGTGTGCCGAGCCCAGTGTGACCTAAGATTAAGCCTGACATTGCTAGTTCGCCATTGACAGCTATGCTCTCACTATCGGCGACAGCTACTCCGGCAGTAATGCTCTCCCCGCCGCCATCGCGGGGTTTGTCACGACGAACTTCAGCACGGTAGTCCCCGTTCTACCTCATCACGTATCTGTAACCTCTGGCGTTGGCCTGGCTACTGAAGCACTCATCTTCTCTCTGTGTGATCGCGGAGATGGCGTCCTGCTCGGGCAGCCGTACTACGGATCCTTCCCCTCGGACCTGGAGATAAGAGCTGGGTAAGTCCTGACGACAGAAATCGACCATGATCATGATGTTCACACTGAAAAGTGTCAAAGCTGTGCCCGTACCTCTCGAGCCAGTCGACCCTTTCAGCTCCGACGCTATCGCGGCCTATGAACGAGCCCTCGTTGAATCGAACCAAGATGGCGTGCCCATCAGAGCCCTGATCCTCTGCAACCCGCACAACCCGCTTGGTACGTCTCCCAGAGTTTTCGCCATTTGACCAATCCTGACTTCCAAGGTCGCTGCTACCCTGCCGAGACCATCAAATCGTACATGGACTTCTGCCAGAAACGCTCTCTCCACCTCATCTGCGACGAAGTCTACGCCCTCTCGACTTGGAATAACCCCGAATTCCCTGACGCCCCGGGCTTCACCTCCGTCCTGTCCATTGACACAACGGGCCTCATAGACCCGTCACAGGTTCACATCGTCTGGGGCATGAGTAAAGTACAGGACCCTTCCCGTAGTCCCAGGCCTGCGCTAACAGCACAAGGACTTTGGCTCAAATGGCACCAGGCTTGGCTGCGCCATAACCCAGCACAACAACCCTCTCCTCCAGTCCCTGGACACGCTTTCGTGAGTCCACCTCACACTGCCGTTCCTCACTTCCAGATAATTCTTACAGCGCAGGTACTACTACACCCCCTCCTCCCCAGCCGACATCCTCACAACCCGTATCCTCACCTCCCAAGCGTTTCTCGAGCCCTTCTTCCCTGAAAACAGCGCCCGCCTCGCCTCGGCCCACGCAACAATCACCTCCTTCCTCGGAACGCACGGCATTGACCACGCTCGGGGCGGAAACGCAGGTTTCTTCCTTTGGGTCAACCTCCTCCCGAACGCGACGTGGGAGGACGAGGCGCGATTCGACAAGATGCTACTCCGGCACAGGATCTTCCTGGCCTCGGGCAAGTCGTTTGGGAGCGAGAGGCCGGGTTGGTTCCGGGTGGTGTTTTCTCATGAGAAGACATATCTCGAGGAGGGGCTGAGGCGAATTGTCGTGGCGTTGGAGGCTTTCAAAGCTGAGACGACAGCCAGCCAGTGAGATGAAGGACCGGGCATATGATGGCGTCACGTTTCGTCGTGATATTAGCCAAGGAAAATTGCTTTTCTTCTCATAAAAGCAATGGGTCGCTCGGATGGCAACATGATGAGAGCAGCGGGGGTGCGAGCGGTCAAGAATCATGCACGGACGAAAATGAATCGCAAGACTGGCCAACACAGAGGATATTGCGTGGACACTGGCTGGATTTTGGTAAGGTGACAATCCCGCCCATTTCTGCCACCGGCGAGAACTCAGAACTTCGAATTAGACATCAATTAATAGCTCCCGTGCTACAGTCTATCGTTCTATGCCAAGATAATCTTCCAATACCGATCTACTGATGTGAAGTGAACCCATACTCGTACCCTGCTGGCCAACCAGTTCAAAGACGCTAGTTCAGGCACACAATAGTGACCGGGGGCCCGGCAACAATGACCTGCGTGCTGCAGCCTCCGCCGGCGCCCTGGACGACGGGGGCAGCGTTCGCCTGCAGCTGGGCGCGCACAACGCCGGCGACGGACACGACAGTGTGCGAGTCGGTGAAGAAGGCGGTGGGATCGGCCTCGATCTGAGCGAGCCGGAACCCAGCACCAGTGTCGACACCGGCATCGTCCTTGATGCCCGTCTCGAAGGGGCCCTGGATGCAGCCGGAGCTCCGCTTGACGACTTCGGGCCCAGAATCGGCGGGCTCGGGGTTCGGGAACGCAATCCTAGGGGGTCCGGCCTTGCCCTGTGCCGCCTGGTGGATGTGTGTTGCCGTGACAGCGGGGGAATCGTATGGGCCCGTTACGCCAACGAGCGTGATGTTCTACTACGGTTAGCTGATGTCTTGGAGAAGGAGCGGCGAGTACCCACGTAGCAAATAGTGTCAAGCTCGCTGTTGATCCCATAGTGGTAGTAGCCCATGGCGCCGGCCTCACCCGGCGCTGCAGCGCTCTCGGCGTTGACGACGGCGTCGGGCGTCGCGACGAGGTTGTACGTCGATGTGAAGGTGAAAGGGCCGAGAGCTCCGTCTTGCGGCGCGACGGCGGGGGCGGCAGCATGGTGGAGAACAGGCACGGGACCCGCGGCGGCGAGTCCGATGAGGGCTGAGATGGCGAAAGACTTCATATTTTCGTTTCGATTTGTCTGTCTTGTGTCCGAGAATGAGAGTTAGGAACGAGTGGACGGTGAAAGCGATCAGCCGGCTGACGTGATGAGAATAGGAGAGTAACGAAGGGCAGCCACGTCAACGTGGAGAGAAATTAGTTTGATAGAGAAGAAGATGAGATGAAGAACCATGTGTATCGAACAGACGAAAAGAGAAGCCTTTTGTTGACGAGCTGAATGCTGTCGACCGTCCATCGCACGGGCAGCCGCCAAGCCCGGCGAAACGGCATCCGGGCGGTGGACAGGCACCCCGGCTCGCGATCCCCAATGTTTACTCCCAACCCGCCTGATTTAAGCTTATCTTATAGCTTGATTGCCGGGGTTGGGGGGACGGTAAAACATCAGACGGGATCTGTCACCCGAACACGGAGGCAGACACGTCTCAGGAGCACATCTCTTGGCATCCGGTGAGATTTCCGACTCTTATGCCTGGCCTATTCTGTACGCCGACCCAAAGCGAAACGCAGATCTCGTCTCACTGATCTCGGCGACAAGTGTACGCCCAAGGTATTCCCCGGCAAAAGGCGCACCCGTCCCCGTTCTCAGGGGGTTTATAAGTAGCTCGGTGCTGGCTGACGCTGTGGTGCAGTCGAGTCCTGATCCTCAACAACGACATCCATGACACGGGATGTAGGAAGTCACACTACCGTGGCCCGCGACTTTTTCGACGGGGACATTACGACTAGATTATCGTTCACCTCGACGAGCAGCACCGCCGATCCGTGGCTGACATGACATGCCACCGGGTGTCCTGCTACGAGACCTACGTCAATACAAAGGTTGTCAATGTCAAGCCTTGCCCGATCTTCAGCGACACCTGGGTTTGCCGTCTGCTGAGGTTCAGCGCAGACCGGACCTGGATCTCGAACTTCGCGTTGAGACGAGACTACTTATCGTCCCGGTTCCGCTGGTTGATGCGTCTGAACCGCGCTGTCAAATGCGTGATCGAACAACCCGAGAAACGACACTTGACCTGACCGAGTTTGTCAGACAGTTTAGCCTTTGAACCACATAATGTTGTTCACAACTAACACACAGGGGAACATGATTACACTTTATATTCGTGTTAGAACAGAGGAAGCTATTTCTCTCATGACTGTACACAAAAGTCGAAGCAATCCGTACCAGGTACTGCGTTCTTTTTCTTTTTCCGAAGCCATCCTGACTTGCAAATGCGCGTGCGCAAACCATTGCTACCCATGTCCCTTCCAGCCAAAAGAGGCGATATGCGACCGAAAAAACATCAAGGAAAAGAGAACCCCTGTGCCAGGATCTGAAATACATCCTGGTTGCATGAAAACAAAAACGCCAATGAAGAGCGACCCAGCTCAGACGTTGTGGTCGCCGTTGTGCTTGCTGCTGATGTTGCTGCCCTCGCGCAGCTTTTGTCGTTCGATCTGCTCCTTCTCGCGCTCGGCAGAGCTCTTCTTGCGGGACTGGAACAGAGTGACGGGTTTGTTCTGGATGGCAGTGCGGATTCTCTCCTCGGAGCGCTCGGCCCACACGGGGAGGGAGGCCATGCTGACAGGGAAGAGAGGGAGGTTGAGGCTCGAGTCGAGGAATGCGTAGGGAGCGTCGCGATGAACATCCATGGCGGCGATGACGTCGAGCTCGTGAGCGATCTGCTCACAGTAGCCCTCGAGGGGCAAATCGTTGACGTCGTGGCCGAAGGGGTTCTCAATCTCCTTGCCGATGAAGAGAATCGCGAGGATGATGTAGCTGGCGGCAATGCAGGCGGGGATGGTGATCCAGCGCAGGGTAGCGTGCAGCTGGAAAGGGAGGAGCAGAACGTAGAGCCAGGTGATCTGGGCGATGGCAATGGCGTAGGCGATGGGCAGCGGAGTGTTAAGGACGCGTTCCGTGCCGGTCATGATGTCGTTCATGAGCGTCAGGTTGCTGTAGGCGATGGTCTGCTGCATGGGAACGGGGAGCTGGCCGTCGTTCACCATGGCATCGACGATGATGGAGAGGTGAGAGATGATCTCAAGTGGCAGGTTGCCAAGTGGGCGCGAGGCCTTCTTCAGAGCCTTGCGGGGGTTGGACTCGGCAAAGGAAACACCGAGGTACTCGCCGACCTCTTTGAAGAAGTTCTTCTTGGGGAGGGTTGTGGCCTGAGGGTCGGTGGAGGCGGCCGTCTGGGCGAAGGTGTTGAGGTGGCCGACGAGATGCTGGAGATCGTCGTAGACGGTGTAGGGCTCGAATCGGAGCTTGTGCTTGAGGGCGACGGAGAAGGCGAGGACGAGGTTCATGCAGCTGACGCGGCGAAGCATCATCTGCTTCTTGGGCACGTCGTCATGCTCGCCAGCGTGGATCCAAAAGACGCGACCGAGGGTCTGGGAGACCAGGATAAGCTGTGCCCAGTAACGACGGCCCTCGGCATAGCGCTCGTAGGCGGTGGAAGACCGGAAGGAGAGGCCTAGACCGACGACGAAACCGAGGACGGTAAGCAGGATGGACTGGACGCCGAGCTCGTACACGAATTCCGAGATGACGGTAATGAGCGTAGACCAGATGGTGACGATGATGAGGGGAATGATGAGGCGCGGGAGGATGGAGCCATGCATCTGAAGGACGAAGGGCCACTTGGAGTGCTTCTGGATGTCGCGGGGCCCGGTAAAGTAGTCCTCGACGTCGACGCTCGTGTTCTTGCGGCTGAAGTAGTTGGGCGTCGTGGGCAGGATAGGCGACGTGATGTCGCTGAGGTCGAGCGGCGGGGGCATGTCGAGACGGTGCAGCTTGTTCTCGCGGTTGAACTGGGTGTGGTCGGAGGCGGCGGGAGCTGAAGCTGTGCCGTTCTGGCCGGGGCCGGTACCCGCGCCGCCGGCAGCAGGACCTCCGTCGTCAGCCATCGTGATATTGATGGTGTTGGTGGTGAGAGGGATAACGAGTGTCGTCGGTGGTGTTTTCGTCTGTAAACTCCCGACTGCCGAGGAAGGTATGTCGAGAGAAAGATGAGGGTCGAAGAACGAAGGTGATGGCGGGGTGCGGTGCGGCTGGCAACGCTAGAAACCCGGACAAAGGGGGAACAAGTCACGTCCAAAGTCAAGATTGAGAACGAGGTCGGGGCTGATAGACGGCTGGTCCTGCCAGTCGGAGAGTGCCGGCGGGAGGCTTGACCCAAAAGTGTTCGCTGGGTGGGCTGGGGGGTGGTCGTGATGGCTTCAGTTTTTGTGTGCGAAAGGAGGAAAAGCAGGGCCAAGAAACAAGACAAGTGATAAAAGATGATAGCAAGGAAGGAAAGATCAACCAACGCTGAAACTGGGCAGGAGACGAAGAACCGACCGGGGGCACGAGTCGGTTTTGAGGAAGGCACGATGGAGCAATGGAACAAAACGACAGGCCAGCAGCAGGTGAAGAAATTATCTCGTGTTTCGTGGCTTGCAACCTGCAGGCGGGTGCTGCAGGGCGTCCTTTGGGGGGGAGGGGGGCCTGGGAGCGGGAGATGCTGCAGCTGCACCCCTGAGGCCATTCACCAAAAGGTCCTGGAGCCCGGCGAGCCTGGACACGAAGCGGCAGTGCCCCCCTGGAGACCCACCTGGAGGGCCCCTAATCGGGATAAGCTCAACGCCGGCCCGTGCCAGTGCGGTGCCCCGGTACTTCCCCGCCATCCAATCATCAGCCCAAGCCTGGGGCCCGACCTGGAGTGCGCTGCAGGTTCAGGTGCATGCCGTGGCCGGTTCTTTTCTCTTCCCATTTCGCTCTGGCATCATAACCAGGAAACAGCAGCGACAAAAGGGGTGGTGTGATGGCGGCGATGAAACAGGGGGCCCGAGGTGTCTGCATTCCCTGGCGGCCGAGCCTGCGTCAGCGGCGTGCGTGAGCGTGGCATTGATGGCACTGGTGGTACTGGTGGTACAAGTAAGTGCCCCCGTTTTGTGGAAGCCAAGCCTGAATGGAAAGGGAGACAGACACGTGGAGCCAGGAGTCGTGTCTTGGATGCGGGAGGAGTCCGAGGAACCCGACCGATGCGTCGCTAGTAGAACCAGCTTGCCGTCCAGCCTAGGCGGGCGGCTGTGCTGTCTTGCCGGACGGTGGATATGTTTCTATTCGGGGCCATCGGGGTCATCGAGTCTAGCGGGTTCTGGGCCATCTTCCCATTTACCAATCCAAGGCCAAGCAAATTGAGCCAAGGGCTGTCATCATTTCCGACACCAAGGCAGACCGGCAGACAGTGGAGCATGCCGTGGCACGCGCCGCCAGGAGGCTCGAATATTCGCAAATTGTCGAGACTCGCACAAGGAAAAAAAGAAGGACCACGACTGGAGAGAATGGTGGAGGTGGAGATGCCTGAGATCATCGTTCGTCGAAAAGCTTGTCACGAATATTAAGCGGGAATCCGAAGCGTCTGGCCCACGGATGTAGTCGAATGAGGAAGATGGGGCCCGTGGACGTCGTGGCGAAGCTTTTTAGTGGCCATTAGTGACCCCTCAGACGACGTCGAACGGCTTTCAGCGCTGTCATCGGGCTTGAGTGGCTTGTTTCAGTGGACAGCGCTGTGGGCGCCCCCCTGCATTCGGTGTCTGTCTTTTTTGGCCAGTGGCATCTCCGGGCGACTCGCTCGTTTTTTTGAGCGAGGTCGAGGCGCCAGTGACTGTGGCACGCGCAATGTTGGTGGCAGAAGGGGAAGAGGTTATTGGCACCTGTCGCCTCTCTTTCGTACTCGCCTCATCCCTTCTCCCAATCCACAGGAAAAAACCTCAGGCAGCAGCTCCTGCAGCCATGGCATGCAGTCAACAGGTTTTTTTTTTTTTCTTCCCCTGCTTTTGCTGACGCTGTCAGCGCCTAGGCCTGGGCCTGGGACCTGGGCATGGAGTCGACCTGGACCTGGGCATGAAGTCGACCTGTACCTTGACCAAAGTGCATCCGTCGATGACAGCTGGCATGTCGCCTCACCCGATCTCTGTGTTGCGTCACACACCGCCTCTTGGAATTGCGCCTGGGGATGCCCTCCCTGTCTCCCGCACACCCCCTGGCAGTCAACATTCGGCTGCATGCCGTCAGCATGCCGTGCGACCACTTCAGCCTCACCACGGAGAATTCATTCGAGCACTGGGGCCGCTGACAGCCTCAGGCAACGTCCGTCAAGTCTGTTTGTCTACCTTCGCTTCACCATGCGAGATTGCCGATGACGGATGCAACTGCGTGGCGGACAAGATGGTCAGCGACCTGCAATCAGGCCATCGGACATTTGCCGTTCGGTTGTGGAACGATGCAAGCTGAGGAAAGGAGGCACTGACTCACTTGGGATCCCTCTGGCTGCTGGTAGTCCTGAGGACACCACAATCCTTTTTCCCGCATTTGGAGACGGATGCTGGCCGTTTATGAAGTACCCAGGATCGAAAGCCTCATGCCCTTCCTCCTCACACGTCGTAAGCCCCTGAGCTTCACGTCTGGACGCGCCCCCCAACCGTTAGCCACGTGTGCCTGCAGCGTCGGGCGCCAGCAAACTGCTGCCCAACGACTACGAACGGACTCGGCGGATACGGACGTTCATGCAAACCCTCTCGTGGAAACCGCCGTCTCTGTCACGGTCCAACCGACGAAACTCGCCCTGTCGCAACGGTGGATTCTGTTCTTTGTCCCTGTTTTTGCTCCCCCACACGCTCCGTGTTCCAGAATCTCGCTGCTTTAAGCCTACGCTGACCCGAAGGGACCCTGAGTAAGGTAGGTAGGTATGGGTTAGTAGCATAGCATGCGGAGGCCACCCACCCATACACAAATTCCATCCTAGCAGTCTATGCTTAGCGGGAACAGGATAGTTGGGTGTATAACTGTCTTCCTCTCCAGTACTCTGGATCTTTCTCTTGTGGCCGAAGGGGGATACTCATCGGTATAAAGGGCGACTTTGGCGTAGTCTAGAATTGGTCCTTTCGCTACCTTTCTCAGACGGCTTTTGTTGACAGACAAGGGTCTATTTTGGCTCCTTCTGATACACATTAAGACAAAGCAGTCATCGGCCCACTCAAACATATCCATTCAGGGCCGTATGGACCAGTCGAAAGGGACAAATCAAGGAGTAGGTCATACCGACAATGATAGATGGCGAGTGTAGAGAAGAAGAGAGTTTTGCACGCGGCTATACCTGGAAAGGAGGACGAGGGATTCTTTTTTTTTTCTTTTCTAATCTGCAAAGCGAGGCCGTAACCGTCAGCTTTACCTCACAGAGCTGATGAGTCGCCCAGTTGTTGGAGGTAAGATGTATTTATTACTGAATGGGAGCCTGGAAGAATTCCCCAGGACGAACTCCTTGCGTGTTGGACGAGCACTCCTCCGGAAGTGAGGCTGCCGCACCCTGGATAATTCATTTGAGCACCAGGACCGCTGACAGCCTATGGTAGCCTCAATTAAGTCCATGCATCTACTCTAGCTATGCCATGCGGTGTTGCCGATGGCGGATGCCACTCTGTGGCGGACATGATGCAATCAATCCATCGGACACACTGGAATGGCTCTGATCAGAGTGTTGTGCCTTTGCGCGACCGTGCTTAGGTGGGAAATGCTAGCATGCTCGTCCTACCGTCGAACATATGTCATCTCCTCACCTGTCATCTCGACCTCGTCCTCGACATCCACCTCGTCGACATCCACCTCGTCGTGGTCATAGGATGAGTCTGAATCGGAATCGTCGTCGGGCTCGGCAGCTCCGCACAGCGACGCCATGCGCGCAATGTCCCACTGGAGCATGAGGATGTCGTAGTCGGGGAGATGATCCTTCTTGGCTGCCTTGATGGTGAAAATCTGCCCATCGAGGATGGGGGCGTTCGTACGCAAGTCGACAGCTCGGGGCTCCAGTTCCAAGAATCCTCGGGAGGTCCTCAATAGTACCTCCCGAGCGGATGTCATCATGTCGCGGCCCATCTCCGACATCTTGTTGACCTGTCGGCGCTTCAACCAGTGGAAAACGATCTGCATACTCCACGGCCCCCCCTCCTTTTCCTCGATTGAGCGCAGGGGGTACAGAGCAAAATCGTATCGGGACCAGGCAGCATGCATGTCCGGCGAAAGGCACATTACATTGCCAATGACGTCAATGCCCTTGGTTGTACCGTCCGGGAAAAGCTTCTCGGAGATAGCTTTCGCTCTGTCCGCGCCCCACAGCCGGGCGAGAGTGTCCTTGAGGGTTGAGTTGGTTTGCCGGGCGCTTGCGGCACTGAAGGGGTAGATGCGCGCCACATGGGGCTCTCGAGCGCCGGTCAAGACACAGAACTTGTCGCGAGCAACGCACTGTTGAATAGCTTAGTCTCGGGCTCTTGACTAGCAGGAACGTAACTTGGTCACTCACGAGTTCCTTCACTTTCTTGGACCTGGTTGTCTTCAACACCGCTGGCCCTCCTTCTCCAAGACGCTTCTGGTCGTCCGACAGTGGCTGGGTCAAGACTATGCACAAGTATTAGGTCCGACATCTTGTGGGGAATTGGCCACTTACATATTTTGAAGTGGAGGTCCCATCCCTCCACTATGGCCTTGATGTTCTCAAAGTACTCGGGCACATTCTCCGCCGAGTCGAGAGTCTGCTCCAGCTTGCGCATTTCGTCGATGTTGGTGATTTGGAGCAGTGCCCAAGACAGGGCACTGGTGACGTTAGAGAACTGTGTGGGGCTGACCCTCTCCTCCTGATAGCACTCCTCCACGACGCGGTTGCAGAGCTTGTCAATCACGCGTTGTCTGTCGCCCTTCTCCAGGTCGGTCTCTGTGTCCATGTAGTCAAAACCCTCTGAACTCTGCGAGATGCGCTGACGAGGTTCACAGACACTGAGCGCGACATAGGCCAGGTCCTCGCGGCGGAAACCATCCGCCTGCTCAGTGCACGTCTCCCGGAACTCCCGAAGGCGGTCGTGCCACGCTGCGGCGTCCCCTTGAATGCGAACGTTCTCGGCCGGCATTGTGTATGCGTGCCGGGTTCTGTGGGATGCAGGGATGGATATCAGTGATGTATAGCGGTAAGGGTCCGATGATGAAGGGATGTGTCAGTGATGTATAGCGGTAAGGGTTCGATGACGAGAGAATGGATGTCGTGATGTACAGCCAAGGGTTCGACGATGAAGGGATGGATGTCAGTGATGTATAGCTAAGCGTTCGATGATGTAGCTTGTTGATGGAAATGCAGTTCGGGAGGAAGGACCAGCCAGTGTTTATGTGCACCATGGGTGGCCATAGAGGTTGTAGCCGTATATGACTTATAGTTTGGCACCCTTCTGTCGACACTTGGCATCGCGATACAACGGCAGGCGTTCTGAGGTCGGAGGACTGCTTACTAAGAAGTAACGTACCTCCTACATGCATTATTGAATAAGGTACATGAGGCATTTTGCATAAAGGCTCTTCTGGCATACATCAACCGAGCCAAGCAAGAGCAAGAGCAGCAAGAGCGCTAGCCTAATTAGTCCTCGGATGATAAAACGGAGAAGCAGCAGAACAGGACGCGACTCGCAAATCGGCGCTGAGGGGGACCAACCCAGTCCACTACACCCTGAGGCATCGCGAGTCAACCATTCACTGAACCGCACAACCGACGCTTTCGGCCGAACAAAGGCTCACGTGAGTTCGGCAGCCGGTTTCGAGAGGCCCCGGATTTCTCTACGTCGTCGTCTTTGCTCATCCCGCCTGCGGATCCCGTCTATCAATTCGCCATCGTCATACGAGACATGGGCGTCAATGCCTGCACCATGACCGGGCGTGCCGGTCGTGTCTCTCTGCGCCTTCCTCCGTGGCCACGCAGATAGATCCATGGTCCGATTCTGAGACCTTTCTCACTCAGCCGCGACCCAACCTGCTGGCGTGGGAAAAAGGAACCATGGCTTTCGTTGTCATTTTTGCTTTCCCGCTCGGATCCGAGTGGTCTTCGAAACGTCGACTTCAGAACAAGAACACGAAATGGGCCATCCCATTCGACTGACGTCTGCACCTACCTGTCTGGCTGGGCTCTCTCTATTTCTCCCTCTACGCCGGTGGTATCGCTTGGTCATCACCAGAAGTTGGAGAAGGCTGGAAGGGACAAGTCAGCGCCCTGGTCGCTGAGCTCCTCACTGCGCCGCTGCTCACGGGATCGAGCGATCGTGGCATGGCGGCGATCGGCCTACTATGGGCGAACCTGGGATGTCCTTGTTGCTGGCTATACCGCCGTGGCCAGGCCTCACTCCTCCCAGCCCTCCGAGTCCCCCCCAGCCTTCTCGCTTCTTGGTGTCTCCAGTATGGAGTTGCAACGCATTACTACCAGCCCTCGCGACATTTTTTCAATCTTCACTTTCCCCGTTGTCCTTCTCTCCACCGAGCTTTCAAAATTCTGTCGGACCCCACGGGTCACGGGGACTCAAGTGGATTGACAGCAGACTGACAGCGGACCGACGTCTCATCATCACCAGCCTCGCTCTCGTCCCATCCTCTTCATGTCCTCCGCTGTGCCGAAGTCACTCGGAAACTACCGTAAATTGGGTTTCGACCTCGTATGAAAGCGAGAAAATATTGCGTCATGAGAGCCTCTTCCCACCGTGAAGCATCCCGACTGGTACACCTCTAGAGCATGAAGTCAATCATGCCGCTTAGCAACTACTTGAGTCAAGCGACAACCTCTACAACCTTCGAGTCAGCCCGATGAAGCACTGGTGTATGAGAAGGGAAGATCATCTCCTCGTCTGGCAACTTTCGCAGACCACTGCCATCGCAGGATAGGGACGACCCTTGGACCCTTTAGGCGGCCGGGCGGCCGTGCGGAAATCAGCTGTCCCGGCTCATCATACCGAGCGATGGCTCTTGTCATGCATACAGTACCGTGCTCGGACTCGTCTCATCTCAACTGATTTCGGGACGTTCACAGAACCCTAGCAGGATGGATGGTGATGGCACAGACAGCGGGCAGTCTTCCCCCTCCCCCCCCC